>CATKHM010000462.1:0-18405 GCA_949751825.1 Blepharisma undulans
CCGCATGCTCAGCAAGCTTGGCATTGTACACAATTTCTTCTCTTGACATTTTTTAGTGTATAAATCAATTTATACCTATGAATTTATGCGCGTAAAAAGGGGTTAATTAGTTTTGAAAAAGAAAGAACTTATTAAAGGTTTTATTTGAAAATAAATAGATAATTGGTATTGGTTAATAATTTCTGATGGGATTTGAAGAAAAAAATTATAATTTTTAAGAAATTTGTGCTTAGCAAGCAAGATTCTTGCGCAGACACTATTTAACTTAATTTCTAACTCTTTCGTTATTTTAAATAAGATGGGCGATTTATATGGCCTTTTGCAAGAACTTCAAATTGAAAAAACCCTTATAACCCAAGATGACATGAAAATCCTCTTGCATGGGATTCCAGTCAGTGAAAGTGAAGATGATTTAAGCGATCGCAGCTCAATTAGATATACACCTGAACCAAGAGATCTTCAAGGTGTTCCACATCACCGAGCAGCTGAAATAAGACACCTTTGTCAAGACTACGAAAAACAAATCAGAGAATTAAAACTTCACATCAGAGAACTCAACAGGGAAAAAGACCATCTGGAAGAAACATCAGAAGTTCAGCGGGCAAACTTCAGAAAAGAGCTGCAGGTTCAAATTGATGTAAAAAATGCGGAGATCGAGTCTCTGAAAAACGAAAACAGAAAATTAATTTTAGAAGCCCCAATAATAAAAGAAAGAAGTGATCTCCTCAAAGACCAACTCAAAGAACTAATTGTCTCTGAAGAGCATTATTATGAACTTAAAAGAATCCCTGATGGAGAAAGAAGCTTAAGAGACTGAATATTAGTAAGAGTATATGATGTTGTTAATGGATACCGAGAAAATTATGATAAAATTAGAAAAGAAGTCGAATCTTTAAGGGCAGAAAATACAATTTTGTCAGAGAAAAAGCAAAGGCTTGAAAAAGATCTTGCTCATACTGAAGCGCATACAGGAAGCTATGTAAAAGACTTAGAAAGAAAATACGCAGAAATTGTGGCAGAAAATAAAAGAATCCATACTGTTGTTGACCAAGTAAAAAAATTAGCAGATGAAAATGGAGATAAAGCAATTAGATTTGATGAAATTTCTAGAGAGCTTAAAAAAACAATGGAAGAAAGAGCAAGACTTACTAACCAAGTGGAAGCCCAAATAACACAAATAAGGCAGCTAACTGAAGATCGTGAAGAAGCTAAAGCATTGTTGGATGGAAGAAACAAGGAATTTGAGCTTTTAACAAAAGATAAATCATATTTGACTAAACAAAACACTCAGCTTCAAGACAAAATCCAAAGACTTGAGGACAGAAATGACCGTCTTGAAGTAGAAATTGTAGAAGCCAAAAATGCTGCCCAAAACTATTTAAACCGATTATTAGATGCAAAAAACGAAAAAAGCAGCGATTTTGAAGAAAGATTCAGAAAAGAGCTGCAAAACATGAGGGATCGACATGAAAAAGAAGTTGAAGACCTCAAAACCAATTTAAATGAAGTTCATACTAAAAGAGTAGAATATCTTAAAGAATCTAAAGAAGAGGCAGAGCTAAAACTATCAAGGCTTGAGCAGGATTATAAAGATAAATGTGATGCTTATGATGCAATAATGATTGAGTTCAGAAATATGCAAAAAAAGCTAGAGGAGCAGCTGCAAGAGCTGAGAAGTGAATTAAGGCTAAAAACTGATAATCTTGAGAGAACTCACAATGTATATGAAGATACAATAAAAGCTTTAAGACATTCTAAAGCGGAAAATGAGATGCTGAAAGAAAAAGTAGATGTTCTAAGACAGGAATTTTATAAATCTGAAACGAAGTGCACCCAGGAAAATGCGGAATTAAAAGCTGAACTTGCGGTGGCCAGAGAAAATTTGCATCAATATGCTTTGATTGAGCAAGAGCTAGATGAGGCCATAAGAAATCAAGATATGGAAGGGTTTCAAGCACCAACAACAGCGAAACGAAGGATTAAACAAAGTTTGGAGCTTGCAAAGCAGCTAAAGGAGAAACAAGTGCTATTGGAAGCTGTGAGAGGAGAAAACGCAAAACTTCAAAGCGAATTTGAAAGGTTAGGCTCTGAGCTAGATTTAGCAAAAAAACTTTTAAATCAAACTGAGCAGCCTTATGCTTATCTTATTAGTCAAATTGAAGGAAAAGAAAAAGAAATTTCAGATTATAAGAGGCAATTGACGAAAGCCCAGCAAAAATATTCAGAGCTTGGAGCTGAATATGATATTTTGGCAAGGAAAAATGAAGAGCTTGAGAATGATATTAAGCAAATTTTGACGAAAAGAGACGCAATTGAGTCTTTGAAAGGAATGTTGTCACAGCTTGTTGAAGATGGAAAAGAGACTGAAATAAAGACGAAACTCAGAGAAACTGTTAGTTCTAAGCCTGCGCAAGCAACCCAAAACACTCCAGCATGGTTTACAACACTGAAAAAAAAGTTAAATAAATAAGTTATTTCAATAAGAAATCTTAAAACCACTTATTTAATTTCTTAGTATTACTTTATCATAAAAAATATGAGTTTTTTATAAAAATTTGATATTACGCATAATTGATTAAAAAAATTCAGCACCGAAAAATATTAATACACGTCATAAATTATTGAAAATATTTATAAAGAAACAATAAAAATGAAATAAAAAAAAACGAATATAAAAGCTTGAATAATAATTTAAATGGTAATTTAAGAGAAAAATTAGTTTAGAAAACAATACACAAGTTATAGTCATTCAAGAGTTTGCTTAATAATTAATGCATATCGACTCTTCATACGTTTTTTCTATAAATGGCAATCGCTTACGATTTGAATAGTGAGGCTGAATTTGAGCTTAAAAATTGCCATAACAACTCAAATTCAACAATAAATAGGATTGTTCCAGTCTCCAACCACTTAAATGAAGCTTCTCAAAGCTTCAAATTAAATGCTGAGAATAACGATTTTTCATGTCGAATATGCATGGAGCACGCAACGCCTAAGCATCCCTTGATTTCTGCTTGCCAATGCTTAGGCTCAGTCAAATATATTCATGAAGAATGTCTCAAAACATGGTTAGTATCTCAGGACAAGGATCTTGCAGAAAGTGCGTGCGAACTATGCAAAAACAAATATAATATGACGTTCAAAATCACAAGCCAGTGCTCACCTAGGCATAGCTTAAAACAAGGATTTACTCATTTTCTTTTTATTCCCCTTTTATCCGCAGTAATAGTAATGCTTTTTGTAATTATTTATTTGCTTATAGACAAATTCTTGTCAGACGCAGATGATAAGGAAAAAGGCTATATGATGGCATTAATTATTATTTGTGGAATAGCAGCAATAGTTGTTTTTGTATTAGTCTGCAACTCTATTAAAAAATCATGCATTATTGCTAAGGTTAAAAGCTGAGCTATATTGCCACAAAATGAGGAAATAGAAGAAAGTTTTAATCACCAGAAGCTCAATATTTCTAAGGAAGAAATTGTAATTGAAAGAAATTTGTCAATTGAAACAAATGTAATTTTAATACCAAAAAATATTAGAATAAGAAAAAGAAGAGTGCAAACACCTCCTCTAAATCCTCCAATGGTGCCAGTGTTCCGAGCTGGGCAAACAGTTGCTTTTACACCAAAATCTGTAACTGAAATGAGCTTGATGTCACTAAATTCAAGCCTAGCTTTCTGAAGAAAAGAATCAAAACCAAATACATTTACTGATCAAGATTCAATATCTTCCATTGGAAAATTAGAATCCAGTATGATTTTTATATCAATAAACCCAAATATATCAACCTAATAACTTCCATGCATTTCAGCATGATAATTAATAAATTTTGATTTTATTAATAATTCTTAATTAGGATTTTCTTAAAAGTAAGTTGATATTTTTCCACGTAGCTTCTATAATAATCGCCATATTCCATATAATTTTTGTTACAAATGACATTCAAGCAAAACCTTGGAAGGCACTTTTTGGTCATGATGTTTCTTTTTGCAGGAACTTATAAGCTGATTCACCCTGGCTCTTACCAAATTTCAACCCTAGGAAACATTGTCAAGATTTCACACTTCATCCAAGCAAATACAGGCTATGAATTCCCTATTCCTACAGAATTTCTCACCTTAAATTCAGAATATATAGTCTACGCAATCGGCGGTTTACAGATTTTATCTTCTCTGCTTATCCTTCTTAATTACAGAATTGGCACATTTTTCTTGGCTTTTATGATGCTTTATTTTTCAGTGACAACAAATAACCCATTGAATTACTCCAAACGAGAAGAAAAAATCGTAAACACAATGATGGTTTTCCTTAACATCGGAGTAATAGCAGCTCTCTTCATTTTTTGCAGCAAACCAGCAAAGGAAAAGATAGACTAAGCTAATTAATATTTGGCTCACATTAAATAATACGATTAATTTTTCTGTCATAATAATTTAATGAAGGTAAAAGATAAGGTAGTTTCTAAATAGAACAGCGTTGCCTATCAGATATTTCTTGTGCTGGGCCTTGGGATTATGTTTGCGTGGTTCGGAATTCTAAACTCGCTTGACTATTTCTTCGCGATATCTGGAAAATCGGTTCTGTTTTATTCTTATATGTATTATTTCAGTTTACCTTGGTTTGTATGTCAGACTTTTATTTTTTTCTTTGCGTATAGGATTTCTTACACATATAGAGCATTTACAACCTTTGGGATCTCTTCATTGCTGTTGCTGCTTATTATTGCATTTAGCTATATTCTTGCAGATGATGCTGCTTATATTACGGTCGCTGCACTGATATTTTTATTAGGCTGCAACACTTCAGTACTCTCTGCAAGCGTAATGGGGTTGGCTTCTTTGCTTCCTGGGAAATATATAGGAGCTTTAACATTAGGAATGGGTTTTGCTGGATTAATTCCATGCATGGTCAAATTGCTTACATTATGGATTTGGGGTCCAAGCACATGGGAAAGCTTCCTTGTGCTTATGCTAATGTCAGTTGTTATATCATTAGCGTGCATTGGGGCTGTTTTGGTGCTAGAAAACAATAAATTTGCCCAATACTATTTTTCTGCATCAAGTTCTCCTGCAAGCCCAACGTATAGTCCTAAGCTGACAGATAGGCTATTGAATAGAAATCTCAATAAAAAACTAGATGAAGAAAGCCATGTGCTTGTAGCATCTCCTAGAAATTATTCGATAGGAAATATAATCAATAATACGAGAAGAGATATAAGGCATAGAGAAAGAGAGATTGAGAAAGAAAAAGAAAAGGAAACAACAAATAAAGTGGTGGAGTTCAATTTTAATTGGGATGAGTCTGAGGATACTGAACAGAGCAATCAGCAAGCGAAAACTCAGCCAAAATTAAATTTTGAGATGAAAGCGAAAGAAGTGGCTGAAAAACAAGTAGAGGCTCCAGAAAAAGAAGAAGTTTATGGAGCTAAAGCTAGCTTGTTGGGAGTTGTTAAGCAAGCTTATCTTCCTCTGGGATTGCAATTTGTGAACAATTTTATTACGTGGCTTATGTTTCCAGGGGTTATAATTTTTGCTATTCATTCAGAAGCAAGTCTTCCGTGAACTATTGTTTTTCATTGTGCCTTGTTCAATATATTTTCTCTCTTAGGAAATTTCATGCCAAACTATGGGATTTTAGACATCCGAACTTTATCCCTGATCATTATAGCCAGATTTGTATTCTTTTATACAACCCCTCAAACTCTTCTTCACTGCGTTTATTATGATGTTTGCGATGGCGGCTCTTGCTATTACATGTCATCCATCTTTGCCAATTCAATTTTCAGATATGTCAATACTAGCATTTTCAGCTTCACTCATGGGTATTGCTTTACTTGTTTAGCAATTTTAGCTCCAGGCTCGATATCTAAGAAATCGCCAGACCGTGATAGTGAATTAGAAATGGCAGGACATTTAGTTTCATGCATGATTGCATTTGGAATGACAATAGGATACATATTATGTGAAATAATATATATGGATTATGTTCCATTTAATTACTGTGTAGATGCCACAGTCAGTTAATTAATTTACTAGTCTCGACTTTATTTAATAAATATAGTTTTTTACGAGTTTATACTAAACTATGCACTCTTTTCCTAAAAGATGTTCCCCATTCTTTTAGTTTCATCGGTATAAGATAGCTAAAAAGTGAAGCAAATACATCTTTGTAGTTTTGGTGGGTAATCATAGTCATAACAGTTCTATCATTTTTATATTTTATTGCTTGGATTGTCATCAATGTTTCGCCTCTGCTTACCCCATCAATAGGAGGTTTAGATTCATCGACAATAGAATAAGTGACAATAACAACACTATCATCCTTTTTCAATATTGTTTTCTTTTCCAAAAAATCACCTTTATACCCAAAAGTCGAAATATATGTATACACAATTACTTCATCCAAATTTTCCTTTACGTTTTCTATTTCTGAAATTGATTTATCTCACTTTTTCCTTTCTTTTGCATCATTTAGCTGTTTTATTACGATATTCGGGGTCACATATTTGTCAAAATAAATTTTTGAATAAAACATAGGCAGGTTTTCACAGTATTTTGACCCATCTAATCTTTTTACAATAATATGCTCTGTTTGGATTATAGATAGTCATCTTGAATCTTTTTTTAAAGAAGCCCAATATTCTACAAGTTCTTCAACTTTGTCGTCAATGATTTCTTCTTTTTCAGCTAAACTAAATCCTAAGCTGGATTCATGCTTACCTTGAAATTGCCTTGGAGTTCTACTAATTGGTGCATTTTCTTTAGAGTTAGCATTAATTGTTTCAGAAGGTGGCGAATCTCTTGCTTCGCAGCAGCCCATTATATAATATACGTTTTTATTAATTCTGAGTTTTACAAGTTTTTTTGAAGCCAAAAAGAATAAATTTTTGATGAATAATTTGAAGAGAATTATATTGATATCCATGTTTTGGATATTGTTAGGCAATATAATCGATAAAAAATTTAATTGAGAAATTATTTTAGGATACGATGCTTTTTAAGGAGAAATGAGTTAATTAATAAGTTGATAATAGATTTGTACAGCTAATAACTAGTTTATGGATTATTTTCATTTGAATAAATTGTTGATTTAATTAAAAAATAAAAGGACCGATAACTTTTAAGATGAAATTTTTTCTACTACTATACATTTAAATTTCTTACTTACTTTAATCTCTATTTTGCCGCTATACGTATTTTTCTTGTTAAGCAGAGCATGCACAAAATCTTTGTCAGGTGTTCATGGCTTGCCAAAACAATTGCTGAATTTAAAACAGCTTGCATCACCTTTGTTGACAACCCATTATATAACGCAGACGCTCCTTCATTTTCCAAAATATCCTTCAATGCCTCCAAACTGCTCAAACTTTTCTGATCTTCAAGTTGAACTCTTGTCCTCAAAGTCAAAAACGGATAAGTCACCATTGTTGCAATAAACTTTGTCAAAGCTCCAAATACAAAATAAACTCCTGCATTAAGTTTTTTCTCTTTAAACCTTCTCTTCATATGCTCATAAGTAACAAACTGAATCACTGGATTCAAAATCAACACCAAGCTTGTTGTCATCCCCTTAAATAAGCCTGTAATCCCCTCATGTTTTACTATTGATGAAAAGCAGCTTGAAATGCTTTCTTCTTTTTCCGATTTCATTAGCCTTGTGTTTACAGTCCATATAGGAGTATTGACGAGGATGGTTACAAAGCTGGCAATTACGCTTACAATTAAGTCGTCTAAAACTGTAAGCCCGCGCTTTCCTTTTGATAAAAACATCTGCATTGCTTTGTAGACGAGGAAATAAACGCCTTGGCTAGTAGCTGTACTGATGATAGAAGAAATAAAACCGGAATACAGAGACATTAGGTTTCCGTTGGTTCTGAGCTCTTTTAGGAAAAGTCTGAGTGTGGTTTTTGAATGGGTGGACTGCATACGGATTCGAATTGTGTCTAGAGGATGCAGAAAAAGTGTTGCAATGATCGCACTTAGAGACCCGGAAAGCCCATGAACCAGTGATTCTTTCATTTATATTAAATCTTAAGAAATTTTTTAATTTCTTGCACTACATTAATTGAGTTTTCATATATTTTTTAATTGATATGAATTAAAACACCAATTATTGCTATAGAAAAAATCAGTTTATATTATAATTTTTCTAGCTCTTCCCACATTTTTCTATTTTGCTCTATAGCATCTACATATTCTTGCGTTTGTGGAACATGCAAACACAAAAGTTTCCACAGTGGAAATATAAAAGCATCAATAAATCCCATTTGATTTTGCTTTATCTTTTTAATGTCATTCCCAACCCTCAGAAATTCAGACACCGGGAGTCCTCTTTGCTCTTCTTGAATAACTTGTTGGTTAAATTCTTGTATAATTCTTAACGAAAACACAGTCGCTAAGTCAAACTTATACGTAGGATTACCCACATCTGCGGAGTGCAACAACATGTCCATAACATTTTGCCTATGGACTGGATTTTCTTTATTAAATTCTCGCATTATTCGGTCGAAATTTTCCATGACCGATTTATGCTTGGCCATATCAGTAGCCAAAATAGTAGGAATTATGAGTCTTCTCATATAAGTTTGGTCTTCATAGGATAAGTTGCAAAAAATATCGCACCCGCTCAGTTCGAGAAAATGAATCAGGGTAGCCGCATGATGATTTTCTAGAACTGAAATATCGTTGTATCTGATTGCTAAGGCATGTCGGGAATTAATCATAAATGCATTGGTAACACCTGGGTGATTTAAGTCGTGGCCATATGATGAGATAAGTAAAGCAAAGCGATCACGGTTGTCAAGAAATACTTGATATTTATTTACATGCTCACCTATTGAATGAATCATCTGCAAAACTGAAAAAGCATGGAAAAAGTTATGGAATGGATTGTCTTGGTAGTTTTCACAAAGTGCATATATGAGTCTTTGCATTTTGCTTATATCGATATGAAAGGTATCTAGTAAATCATAAAAAATATGCAGAATATACTCTCTCAGCTCAGCTTTTGAATGGCTAAAAGCTGAAAAGTCCTTCAATCTTAATTCCGCAACTTTTGTATAATCCGGAGTAAATGGCCTTTCTTCATTATAAGGGAAATTTTCGATTTGGGAAAAATAAATCGGTGAAAGGATGTCGTTGTGGATAGCTTCGAGCCATCTTTTGCGTAAGTTGTCATCCATATCACGAACGTTTAAAAACGTCTGTCGGATGAGATCAAGCTCTGTTGCAGTGACACCTCCTCTTCCTTGTAGAGAAAGCTCTTCAAGTTTTGCAATGATTCTTCTTTCTTGGTCTCCAGTCTGGCTGGGATCACTGGCCAATGGCCTACGAGTTGAAGCTGAGCACCCTATTTTAAAATATGAGGTAATTTGGAGTTAAATAGCCATAAAATTGCATGAAACGATGAATGATAAGAGAATAAATAGAATTAAGTGAGATTTTTTAATTATAGGAATTATCAGGATGATAAGTTTGAAAGATGTGGAGATTTGTGATTGAGAAAGCTGCTAACCGTCAGCTCATTTTTTAATAAAATCGTGAATCAGGCTGGATTAAAAGTTATCTGATTTTAGGCATCGAAGTTTGATTAGTCGATAAATAAAGGCAATTTGAAAGTCAAATCGAGTTCCTAGAGATAAGATATCAAATTTTTCATGTTTAAAATAAAAGAGAGATGGGTATTATAGACCAAGAAAATATACTCGCCAACTTAAAGAGCTCTATAAAATAACGAAATTCTAATCTATATATATAGTTTGATCATATTAAAATGGCAGGCAAACAAGATCCTTTCGCACTTAAATTTGAGAACGAAGAAGACAGCGACCCTCAAGAAAAGCCTGTTCAAAAGAAAGCTCAAGAGTCTGGAAGGCGCAAAAACATTATCCCAGAACCAATTCAAAAGAATGAGCCTGCAAGTGACTCACAATCCTCTGGAAATTCCAAGACCTACGCAAAATGAGGGTTACTCTTTGCAAAATCAGAAATCGCATTATATGATGTCAAGCAAGTCCTTTATCGCCAAACACTTATTGAGATTGGACTTATGGCTTTAGCGTTACTCATCCTTATTGTTCATGTGAAACTTATGATTATTATTCACATTTTGCATCTAGTTCGCCCTTATTTCGCTTACAAGCTATTGCTTGCTTTACCCAGAAGTCATCTATTTTATGAGAAATTGCCTGATGATTTATCAAAGATTAATAATGATATGCAAGCAAAAGCATATGACGAGGTCAGAGAAAGCTCAAGGCAAATAGCTTTATATCTTGCTATTTCAGCAGCTGCAGGAGTATTAGATATTTTAGCTTTGCTGATTAATTTTGAGAAATTTCACAGCCATGATTCGCTTGCTGTAGTTTATCTTGTGCTCTCTTTCCTTTTCATATGTACGGACTTTTTTTTACCTTTGTGGTATTGGACTCTTCAATTTACTTTTCCAAGCGATGTTTGGCTTGATTTGCTTTCAATAGCAAAAGCAATTTTGAACGAATCCAAGCTATTAGTGATGGGCATGATTAGAAGACCTACTTAACTTAATTATTTAAAGTAATTCGAAACAATTGTAAAAATATCTGGAAAATAATGATAAGAATGAGTAAAATTATACGTAAAGCCTGGCATTCAATTTCAATTTTAGGTTCGCTTTGAGAAATAACCAAAACTAAAAATACATTAAATTATTTCAATCAGAACGTAAGAAAATGATTTGGTTCTTGTGCTTAGCCTCAGCAATTATTAAATAAGCAGATTAAATAAATGGATTCAAATTCCGTATATAACTATTCAGTTTAATTTTCAAACATAAATATCCCATACGAGCTACTTTTCTTGCTCAATAATAACACTTTAAAATTATTTAATAGAGTTATAAAAATTACTCTGTTATTCACAAAATTCAATTTTCATGTAACTCCCATAGTAAAACGCTAATCATAATTAATTAATCTCCCTTATGGATCCTGTGGCTCAAGTCGTTATTCAAACAAAATACAATGAACTTAGACAATCTCTTTCCTCCACAAATGTGACTATCAATTACCCAGGAGTTTTAGTAAAGGAGACTTATCATGTTGGACATCGGCTTGATGGGAACAAAAGATCTATTTTTGCTCAAATAAGAGCTGCTACTCATAGACAGCTACAAGTCAGGAGAGCTATAAAAACGTATGCTCTTGATGATGCAGTCCTTGTCGGTGATCTAAGTGACATTGTTTTTCAGCGTCATCAAGGCATGCTCTTTTCTTCAATTATCAATGAAATTACTACACTTTCGCAGCTTCGACATAATAATATTGTGCCTTTATATGAAGTATTTTTGGAATCTAAGTACATTCATTTGGTTATGGGGATGTGCAAAGGAGGAGAGCTATATGATTTTATTTATCAAGAAAAGAGAGCAACTGATGAAAAAGCTCTCTCAGTGGTTTCACAGATTTTAGATGCTGTTCAGTATATGCATAGTCTCAAGATATGCCATAGAGCACTTTGTATTGAAAACATTATGTTCGTAGATAGAGAACATACAAAGATAAACATTATTGGATTTAGCAGCTCTGGAAAAGTCACAGATCAGCCTTTTACTGAAAAGTTTGGGAGTCCTTTCTATATGGCCCCTGAAATATTCAGTGGAAGATACACTGAACTTTGCGACATATGGTCTGTTGGCGTAATTTTATATACAATGCTATTAGGCTTTCAACCAATTCAAGGTGAAACTCACACTGAGCTCGTCAAAAACATCCAAAAAGGAACCATATTGAAGCCAGAACAATTCAAGCAGCTTCCTCAAGAGCTAAGAAAACTGATCAAAACTATGATAACCAAAGAAAATCGACCAACTGCCAGTCAGGTCCTAGAAAATTCAATTTTTCAAAGCAACTACTTGCAAGACCAACGCGCAATTTTCCAAATGCTTTTAAGAATTGCTCAATATGACGATGAGCCTGAAACCCAGCTGAAAGTCCGTCTTGCATCTAAGCTAAAATATGCAGCTTGCAAAGTCCTAGATGCCAATCAAAAACTCTATGTTACTCCTTATTTAGATAGAGCATGATCATCTATGGATACAAATAGAGCAGGCTCAGTGAATGTTGAACAGATGAAAGAAAGCATGGCTAAATGTGTAGGAGAAAACATAGATGTCGACAGCAGAGCTCAATTAATATTCAGCAAAATCGATATTTTCAATACTGGCTTAATCACTCATGAAGAATTCGTGTACTTCGCTAAAAACATGACAGATGCCCAAGAAATTGCGAATGCGTTTAAGCTGATTGATCCTAATTATTCTGGGTCAATTAACTCTGAAATGCTTGCTCCTCATTTATCAGGGATTTCTGTAAGCCAAATCGAAAATATGCTAGCTGAAGGAATTGGCAAAGAAACACTAGAAGTTGAAGAATTTATAAATCTAATTGCAAAATATGCAAATTAATCAATAAATGGAGCTAATAAACACACTTGAAGGGCATGAAGGACAAGTTTTAGTAATAAAATTCAATGCTGACGGGAACTATTGTATGACTGGGTCCAGTGATCGCAGCCTCAAACTGTGAAACCCTATCAGGGGTTTATGTATAAAAACATATTCAGGTGCCCACAACTACGAAGTCCTTGATGTAGATATCACTAATGACAACGGACGCTTTGTATCCGGAGGTGCTGATAAACTCGCATTTATATGAGATATATCCACAGGGAAAACTATTACAAAATTTCAAGGCCACAATAATAAAATCAAAGCAGTCACTTGAAATAGATTATGCACTGTTATTGCAACTGGCTCTGAAGATGCAACAGTAAAGCTATGAGATGTAAGAGCAAACTCAAAAGACCCTGTACAAACACTTTCGCAGTTTAAAGATTCGGTAATTGGGGTATATTTAACTGATGATCAAGTTATTGTAGGGTCGCTGGATGGGTTTATAAGGACTTTTGATATCAGATGTGGCACTTTAAGTGTAGATGATTTAAAAGAGCCGATTTTGGGATTAGCGTTATCACGTGATGGCAATGCAACAGCAAGCACACATATTGATAATATAATTAGAGTCACTGATAGAATGAATGGGGAAATTTTGAATGCTTATTCAGGGTCACATACTTCGAATGAGCATGCGATAACATGTAAGTTTTCAGCAAATGACAGAAATATTTTGGTAGGGAGTGAAACTGGAGAAGTGGCATGCTATAGCCTTTCAAGTGGAATTGGAATCAAAAACCAAGCGCATAATGCTCCTACAATAGGAGTTGATACACATCCAAGTGATCCGAAGCTATTTGCTTCATGCTCATTAGATGGTATTTCAAAATTTTGGAGGCTAACAAATGCATAGTAAATTATGATATTTCATTAGTAAATATAAGTTAAATCAGAAGCAATTATTATTCTCATGAAATTTTATGATAAATTGGCTATATTAATAGGCATAAACACAAAATTTTAAATTTCTTCAGTTATTAAAGCTTATTCTCAGCTCTGTCTCTTAAGTAAGAATCCTCGATTTTCTTCAAATATTCCTCTAAATATGGATCGTTAGTATTCGGCGCATCATTGTCTATTGTCCAAAAGTTTGGCTGCTTAGGGTAATCGCCATAATAAGGTCCAACGCCTTCAGAGAGCCCAAGCAAAGGTTTTGGCTTATAATATCCAGCATTGTCCCCAGAATGAAAACCTTCTGGATAAGCCACATTCAAGTTGAATTTGACTGAGTATTGTCTTGAAGGCCACTGGGATATCGCTGGGAAAAAGGTGAATTCAAGCCATTCTTCTTTTTCTTTAATAAAATAGCTGTATTTCTCTGGTGGGTAGCTTTTTGCTGCTTCAAATTCTTTTCTGCATCTCTCAATGTGCTCGAAATAGTTCTTATGATTTGCTGTGAGCCATTTCAATCTACAACAATTGAGAAGCCAGAGTCTTCTGAGACAAGATCTATAGATGCGGCTGAATCTTTGGGCTTCAGTGAGAGTTGTAGGGTCTTTGACTGAGTAAGCACACAAATTCAGCAAAGTTCTCCACTTCCAATTGACTCTGTTGTGGACTTTGCCACCTATCATTCCTCCTACCATTTTTTATATGAATTCAGAATTTTAGACATAAAATATCCAAATAAGCTGATTTTGGTTTTGTTATTTGATAGATTATTTATATGATGATTTAATATTTAGGTCTTCAATAATCATTGAAATATTTAGCAAACTTATTTTTATTTTTTATATTAACACTTGCTATATAAAGTTTTGGGTTGTTCAATATTTAGAAATATTTGAAAATATATTAATATTTGGTTAAACTTACGAGCAGAAAAAAAATGATAAATACCTAAGTAATAATTATTTTAAGTTCTTTTTGTTGCTTGAAGGTCAACACTATGGACTGTCTCTATTATCTCAGGCTTATGAAGATTATGTTCTCCATTATCCCTATCAGTCATTCCCACTTTTAATGCAGGCTTTTCTGGCTCAGTTGGGAAATGTATAATACATGCTAATCCGGCTGCAATGAATGATGCAATAACTGGAGCAATAAAATAAATCCAGAGATACTCAAAATGCCCTGAATCCCCAGTTCTAATTCCTTGGATAATATTTACTGTAAAGCATATAGTAGGGTTAAAACAAGCACCAGAGATATGTCCTACTGTAATGATTCCTGCTGTAATCCCTCCAGATACCACCAGACTTCCAATTAGCTTATTATGAGGCCAATATGTTAAGCCCAATGGGCATAGAATAATGTGAATACAAAAAATCAGTTCAGCAAAAAACTTCTGTGCATCATTATAGTCATCACCAGTTTTAAAATAAAAATCAGAATCATATACCCACCATGCCGCAAAAACTCCTGGAATTGCTCCTATTATTTGAGCAAGCATAGACCATAATAGGAACTCTTTATCTTTTTGTCTGAGATTGTGAGTTCCTTTTTTGTGTAGTAATGAAGCAATTTGCACCACTGGGTTAAAATGAAATGAATGAATCATATTAGTGCCTTGAACACACATTCAGAACGCTGGACCAATTAAAGTTGCTTCGTAATCTTTAGCCACTATTACAAAGGTAAGCAAAAAGGTTCCATAGGCCTCAGCACAAAACTTATGTTTTAAGTTCATATATTATTACTCCATTAATTTATTGGCTTATTAAATTTGCTGGAGTGCGAAACAGCTTCACTAATTTAATTTGCTTTAATAGATAATGTAAAGCTTGCAAAATCTGTTGCATTTTTATAAACTTTTATTTAATAACTATGGTAATTAATTCCAAAAAAATAATTAAAAACAAAGAAATTTAAGAATTTATTACATATTTTCTAATCTTTATTAAGAATTTCTAATAAAAAGTGGTAAAGGAAGATATTTAAATCTTATTTCAAACGCTTGAGCTTGACTAAGGATTTCATTAAAGCTAAATATTTTATATATTATCTGATTTATTAAGATTTTTAATAAATATAATTTTAAAATTTTAATAAAACTGAATATTTATAAACAGAGATGAGTGAGGATTTTCCAACTGAGTAGTATTGTTTTCAGGCTCTCTTCTATATTAATTTATATAAAGAAAGCACAAAAATTTAATAAATTTGTAAGGCAACCCAAAATTTTCCCATAAGAAATTTATAAGATATAATATTCCTTTTTTTGGCAATTCTGAGAAGGAAGCAACTTATATGATATGTTTGGAATTAAAATAAAAATCATTCTTATAAAGGAGAATAAAATTCATATCTTAATTATATGGTATTAATCGATATGAAGATCACAAAATATTAAGTTAGCTTTAACTTAATCTCTTTATTTTTATTTGAAAATACGTTGATTTTAATAATAAACTTTAAATTGATTACTGAACGTTAATGTGCAGGCTCAATTGCATGAGCAGTCTCAACTTTTGCACGTTCATACTCATTTTCTCCAGGCTTTAAATTGTCGCTTGCAGATTCGACTTCACTTTCTTGTTTTCTTACCGGTTCTTCAGTAGGGAAATGTATTATACATGCTAACCCTGCAGCAATAAACATGGCAATCACAGGAGCTATAAAATAGATCCAGAGGTATTCGAAGTGCCCTGAATCACCGGTTCTGATTCCTTGGATAATATTTACTGTAAAGCAGATTGTCGGGTTAAAGCATGCACCAGAAATATGCCCTACTGTAATAATCCCAGCTGTAATTCCTCCAGACACCACAAGGGATCCAATCAGTTTATTATGAGGCCAAAAGGTTATACCCAATGGACAAAGGATGATATGAATACAAAAAATTAGTTCAGCAAAAAATTTTTGGGCGTCAGTATAGTCATCTCCAGTTTTGAAATAGAAATCTGAGTCATAAATCCACCACCCGGCAAACACCCCTGGAATAGCTGCAATGATTTGGACAAAGAAAGACCAGTAAAGGTAGGAATCAAAAGGTCCGAGTTTGCCAAGCATTTTCTTATGCATCCATGAGGCTAACTGGACGCATGGGTTAAAGTGAAAAGAGTGAATCATATTGGTGCCTTGGATACACATCCAAAACGCAGGGCCAATTAATGTTGCTTCATAGCTTGTTCCAACGATTACAAAAGTGAATAGAAAAGTTCCATATGCTTCAGCGCAAAGCTTCTTTTTTAAGTTCATGGACTATTATTATTATTCCATTAAATTTATGGGCTTGTATCATGTATCCATAATAAATGTGTATAATAAAGTAATTTAAATTTACTGAACTAAATCTTAAAAGTGGGATAATTTGATTTAGAGTAGAAATAAGCCAAAAAGCTTTATTGTCGGGTAACAAAAAAATTATGGATTTAATTATGACTTCATTTTTAACTCTTTTTCAGCCAGTGACGTAAATAGAATTTGGGATAATTTAAGGAAAAATCACAAGTAAGAGCCAAATGATAATGGAATAGGGAATTATTGAGGAATTATCCTGAAATGCTGCTAAATTTTTCAGATTTGGAAGAGAGAAAAAAAATTGAAAGAATCAAAAATTTGAAGATTAAATAAGAGTCTTCACCTGAAATCAATGAAAAAATTGTTAAAAAGTGGCTTAAATGAATAATGTCTATCTGGGCAAGCCTACAACAGTTACTTAGAATACTTTCAACCATATTTTTAAAGCAAAAATCTTTTACTTTAAATTGCATATTTTAATTATTCTATTCATGAAGGAACAATGTTATAAACATATGAGAATGGAACTATCCAACTTGAATTAGTTTTTATAAATGGTGAATAGATCATTAGCACTTGTCAGTATCTACTTAGCATTTTTTACAAATGCGATAATCTTTACAATTGTGCTTCCATATGGAAGCAAAATGGTTATGAGTTTTGGACTAGCAGATAACAGAGATGCAGCTGGAACCTGGGTTGGAATTCTTACATTTTCTCTTATGTTTGGAACTTCCATATCATCTCCTTTTTGAGGCCAACTTTGCGACATTTGAGGAAGAAAGCCAGTAATCATGATAGCATTGCTATCAGTTTCAATTTTTTCAATCATTTTCGGCTTTTCATCAAATTTTATATTTGCGCTTATATCTCGATTTTTACTAGGAGCATTAACACCTATTGTAATAGTAGGCAAAACCGTTATATCAGAAATCTGTACAAGCAGTGAGCAGTCATCAGCAATGGCTTGGCAAAATATTTTATGACAAATAGGCATGATTGCTGGCAGCATATTAGGAGGATTGCTTGAAAGTCCTCAAGAATCTGGGTTAGTTTCTTCTGGGATTTTTGCTGATTATCCATTCCTTCTTCCTAATGTAGTGACTGCAATTTTAGCTGTTTTTTGCCTGTTGATGATTTATTTTACTCTCTGAGAAACCCTTGACAAATCCCATAATAGGCTGAGCCTGATAAATGAAAATAATAGATCATTTTGACAAATTGCAAAAGATCCTCTCTGTCTGAAGCCACTTTCCACATATGCTTGCCTCTCCAGTAATTCTACTGGATTTCATGAAATTATTACTCTATGATTTTGGGCAAATATTAAGAGTGGAGGATTTGAGATGAACCCTAATGAGATAGGACTAATACTAGGGGTTGGGTCTTGTTTGGTTCTTTTTATACAAAAACCAGTTCATAATTTTATCTGTGGAAAGCTAGGTATGGTGAAAACAATGCATACAACTTTGTTGATCCAAATTCCTTCATTAATGCTTTTCCCATTGGCAAGTGTACTTAATAAAGATAACACCATAAAATGAGTTGTGCTTTGTTCTATGTGTGTATGATGGTATCTTGTTTCTAACATTGCGTTTACTGCGCAAGCTATAATTGCTAATAACTCAATAATCGCAAAAGAAAGAGGAAGAATGAACGGGATTTCTATGACAGTTGGAGCGATGATGAGAGCTTTTTCACCTTTGGTATATGGCTTTACTTTTGCTAAAA
>CATKHM010000463.1:0-18387 GCA_949751825.1 Blepharisma undulans
TAAAGACATTTATAATTTTTATTTTTCAAATGAAGGAAGTCAAGAGTCAGCTGATTTATTGATAGGTAAGGCAGTCAAGCCAACAGGTATAAAAAATTTTGTCATTTTTAATAAAGGAGAAGCAGCTACAAAGATCATTGCAAGTATGAAATCAAGAAAATTATTAGCACAAGGTGCAGGGATTTTGTGTGCAAGTCAAAGTATATATGGATTAAATGAAACTGGTCTTATAGCTGTTGTTGAGGCAGGCCTGCAAAATATCACAAACAGTTATACTTATGAAGCTCTAGCTGTTGAGAAATTAATTCGTCAAGTACTTTCTTTTAACGAATTTTCGGGGAGTGGGTTAAGAAAACTTTTGGAACAAAATACAGTCAATCATTGCCCAAGTCCGAAATTTTCGGTTTTTAACACACTGAATGCGACTAAAATCCCTTCAGGAAGTATAAATTATGGAAGTTTAGCCCTAACCAGGACACTTATTTATCCAGGAAATTCCACAATTCCTCCAAACTTTCCTTATACGAATATTACAATATCTATGGCAGATGGAGTCACAAATCCAGGTTCTGCCAATAGTTCAACTGCATATATTGCGAAAGACGGAGCAAAATATGCATTCAGTTATTTACAGAAAACTCATTTTTTGGATAATTTTCAAATTTCAATCACACACACAGATTGTGGCGCTGAAGTTTTTAATGCGAGCTTTGCAATTCAATGCTTTGCACGCCTCAGAAGGCAGCTTGGAGTTGCCCTCCTCACTGCAACTGTTCCTCTGCTTTGTGTAGGTAACATTGTTTCATTAAGAGCTTTAAATGTTTCTATTCCTCATATTTCTGAGAATGGAGCAGCCGGGGTTCTAACAGCTCACGCAACTTATCCTGAGTTTATGAGAATTACCAAAGATTCACGATATAATTCGGCAGCTTTTATAGCCTTAGCTTCAGTTTTTGGCTGGAAAAAAATATGTGTTATCTATCAAAATACCACATGGTCAAAGCTTGCATACGATTATTACTTGAATCAAACAAGTAAAACAGATATAAAAATCGTTAACACAGAGAGGGTCGTGGCAAGTCCTTATACACATGATTCATATGAAAAGCATATACCACTGATGCAGTATCTGATTTCTTTAAAAGTTCGTATTTTTGTTCTGTTTATCATGATCCCTGACGAATTTTATTTCATTGAAGATTTTTATGAAGCGGGTCTCAGAAGAGGTGAGGCAATCTTCATTTTTCCATCCAGAATAACTGAAAACTTAGTTATCGAAAAAGACCCTGTGCAGAAAGCAAAGCTCTATAATTTGGTATATGGATCTGTTGTAGTAGATCAAGCAGATTGAGTCGGGGAGTTTGGAAAAGAGGTCAAACAAGCAATCATTGCAAACTACCCAGGTTCATTAACTAATCGATGCTTTTCCTTTGATTCTGCAATGCTACTAATGAGTGGAATAAAATACACACTAAATGGAGGAGAAAATGTTGAAGACTCAGCAATTCTGAATGCAAATCTAAGAAAGCAAAGATTTGTGGGCTGCTCTGGTACGGTTTCAATAGAAAATGGGAGCAATGAAAGAAGTGTTATGACATTTGGGATTTATAATATGAGGTGGAATAGCACTTTGAATAGCATGTATGATGGGTGAGTGGCCGCATATGATCTTTATAGTGAGCAGCTGATAACTTTTATCGATGATATTATATGATACAATAACAAAACAGATACCCCAGAGGCAGAAATTGTTTACGCTGACGGGTGTCCATTTGATAAAAGCGAAAGGCGATATTCTGAAAAAGGATCTGGGGTTTTATATGGTGTCGGTTCAGGAATTTTACTATCAACCATACTCATTACTTACTACATTTGGAAAAAATGATGGCGCATAGAAGTCAAAGACCTATTGGAAAAATCTCAAATAAAATTTGACGACTATATTGTGATGGCCATGATTTATACAGATTTTCTCCAATATCTTTCTATGAGTCCTGATATCAAAAAATTTGATAATGTCTCATACACATTATCGAACTACGCTGCCTTGAACTTCGGCAAGGTAACTGTAGGAAGAAGCTTTTGGATTTATGTCGCTTCAGCTATTGTTGGGATTTTTATCTGGATTTATTTTGCAATCATCCCAACCTTTGCGCTTCACAATCGCGTCATTGGGAAAATAGTCTTTATAAATAGTGATAGAATTATCAAAATGGGAATGCCTCTCATAGGAAACGCATGCTTTCTTCCCCTACTTTCAGTGCTTTTAAGTGTATTTCAATGCAATGAAGGAATAGGAAATGATTTAGATGAAAGCTTTGTACATAATGATTGTACAGTATTTTGCTTCAAAGATGATCATCTAACATGGGCTGCTGTCTCAATTGCTGCCTTGCTTGTATATTTACCACTTGCTGTATTTTATAGGCCATTCTGAGACAGCACTGATGATTTGATGAAAATAAAGACACGGCCAGCATTTCTTATGCTGAAAAGTGTTTTCCAGGTTGCCTTAGTTTTTATGAATAAGGCATTAAAGCCAGTAAATCAAGCTTTATATGGCTTTATATATTTTCTTGGGTTGCTAATATTTTTCTTATGGTGCTTCAAAAAGAAGCCTTATAACTATCAAAGATTAAACCTCTGGGTGCTGATTTCTTATCTAGCAGTGCTGTGGAATGTTGTGATTTCTTCAATTTTTTGACTAGAGCTCTATGATGGAAATGTATTTCTTTGGATTTCGTCATTGTATATTGGATGGATTTCATTATTGACTTCTGGATTGCTAATTCAATGGAAATATTGTCCAAGCTTACTTTATGGAGAAAAAGCGCCAGATATTGGAATATTCTTTAGGTTTTCTCTTGGAAGTAAAGTTTCGGCTGCAGAAATCAATAAGTCTATTCGAGAAAGAATGGAAAGTAGAATGTCTCTCCAAGAAGAAATCAAACCACCTCAAATTATCATTAAATCGAAGTTGGATGAAGAAATTCGCGATTATGACAATACAAATAGGCTTTTTTTGTCGAATGATGAATTTCTACGTGTACAAGAAATACCTTAATTGTTGTGATATGTATAAATATCATATTTTATTATTTATTCTAAATTTATTATAGTAAAATTTTATTAAATAGCAATATATATAGAATTAAATTATTTAGCTAAGAGAATAATCAGCTTTTGACAAGCTCATGTCCTTCAAATTGAATTGATACATACCAAATTCATCATCCACAAAATAAATGGACATTGAGTAATACATATAATTATTCAAGCCTGAACATGATAAATTAGGCGATCTTCCGATTTTCTGCCAAGTCGTAGAGTTGGATTTGACTTCACTTTTTCAAATATACTCTGAGTCACATACAAAAATTGATACTGATGATTTGCACAGAATTTTAGGACTGTTTGGCTTCAATTCCAGAAGTTCGGAATAATTTCCTCTTCTGATGCTATAGGAGTAAAGTTTTGAATGTTCGAATCCAGAAAAGAGCAATTTATACTGACAAGAAACACATGAAATGAAACTTGCAGGCTTCGGAATTGGGCATATTTTTTGTCATTTTTCATTGACAGTGTGAAATCTCAATGCAAGAGTCATAGGCTCATTATTGGAATTTTTTCCTCCAAAAAGATAGACAGAATATTTATAGAAATAAGCAAAAGTTGCACTGCAATAATTTCCTGGCTCAAGTAATTTGATATTATCGAATCAGTCAATGATAAAAGTTCGTGACCCCAGCTTGTTGCTGTGATGGCAAAAGTACTTGCTATCTTGAATCTCACATATGATGAGGCCTTTAAGAGATATCGAATTCAAATTTAAACTTTTTGATGTCCCATTGAGAGATTTCAGATTTATTTTGAATAATTTATTGGCGTTGTGGTCAAATAAAATCATTTCTGGGGCTGGCGATTTACTAATTTTGCAAGAAGCTGGGGTGTGATTGTCTGTTTGCAATTCTGGAAAGTCTGCGATGTCGCTATATTCAAACGCGCCTTGATCAATTTCATTATTTTTCTCTTGTGATTTCACTCCGCTATTGAACATAAAATTAGCTTTTCCTGTAATTTTTGGGATTGAATCAAAATCGATTGAGCGGATTTTAGCAGTTGGAGTCAGCTGATTTAACATGTTAATATACTCAGTTTGAGCATAAGAAATTTCTTTAAACTCCCTCATGTATAAGTTAACCAAAGAACTAAGCTTGGCTTTAAATTCTTTCATAAGCTCAGATTTTGCTTTAAATGAAGCTAATATAGCAGCAACTAAGTGGTTGATAAAAGGAGATTTTCCTTCTGATGTGGATTCAGAGTAAATTGCTTCTGGACGATGGCCATCTTGTGATTTTGTAATAATGTGGGCTCCAATGTGCAGAGAGCACGAGAGTATGCAGCTTTGTTCGTGAGAGCAGTAAACCTCGATTTTTTCAGAGCATTCTGATTTTCAGCATCTCATTGTTTAATTAACTTTAGGGGGCTGGGGAATTTAAATATTTTTATTTAAAAATTTGGCAAGTCTATTATTGACTATTAAGTTATATGAAATAATATATATAGTCCCAAACTGTAATAGTCTAAATCTTTCTTGATATTTTATTAAATGATCTTTAATATAAGTCTTTCAAAAATATTTAAAACTCATTATATATTTGCCATTGGCAATTATTTAATCCTTTATTGAAAATTCAGCAAATAAATAATTTTAATTTCAGCTTTTGAGATAGAATTAATAAATAATCGTTAAAATCTATATTGTTTTATATTGAAGTACAGGGAGACATAACTGATAAAAGCAAATGAAAAAATATCATTATCCAATAAAAAATATTATCTTGAAGGCGTGCAAGAAATAAACAAAAAACAAGATCTATATTTTATAAAAATACCATGGAAGCTATAGCCAGAAAACAACTCAATTTACTTAATTTTCAACTTAATGATTCAACTATAAGGGATTTTATTTTAGAATTCTGCAAACCTAAGCACGAGTATAGCCAAAATCTTGAAAGTTATTTAATGACTCCTCAAGATCTGTCATCTAAAACATCTGCAATTCGAAATAGAGAAAATAGCCCAAAAACTGAGCAAGATTTTAGAAAAACTTGCTTACTTTATGAATCCAAAAATATTAATCCTGATTCTTCATGCATTCAAGTTTATCAAGAGTATATCAGCGCTTATCATCAAGCCACATCTCTTTTTCTTATTAACCAAAATAGTAGCAAAACGATTTTAACAATTTATGACACTGAAATCGAAAGAGAAGAAACAAAAGTTTTGGAAACCCCTGAACCTGTAGATTGGGCCACATGCATTACTCCGCTTCCAAATGGTGAGCTATTTTGTTGTGGTAATTTTCCTGCTTCTGGGAATGCATATATAATTGATAGAAATTATGGAATTCGAGTGCTGCCAACTGGAACACGTCGCAGCCACTCGTCAGCTATCTACTTCAGTAGAAATATCTATTGCTTTGGAGGGAGAGATGAAGATGATAATTGACTTACTTTATCAGAGAAATTCGACTTAGACAGAAATCAATGAATAAAGTTACCACCAATTCCAGAATTTGAATATTGCTGTCATAGCATTGCGATTAAAGGTAATCTTTTGATTTCTGGATTCTGAAGTAAAAATCTTTGGCTTTATTCAATTGATATTGAATCTTTCTCAATAATTCCTTATGAATTTAAAGAGTTTGTAATTAAAATCCTTGCAAAAACAGAGAGATTATATTTGATTGAAAGTTCATATGGAAATGTATATGAAAGCGACGCTGAAGATGAGTATGCCTGAAAATTAATATCAAAATCAATAATAAGGTTTGAGCCTGCTCAGACATATTGGGCATATAATAAAGGAGGAATTTATATCATAATAAGCTCTGAAGAGAAGTATTACAAGTTTGACTTGGATAAAAGATCAATGGTTAAGCTTTAATTAATAATATTTAATAGTTTAGTATCTTATAGCACATAAAAATGATATTATCTGCTCATCTGTTCATAATAAATCAACAGCAATAAATCTGAATATTTACTTGTGTCGATTAAGAAATAACAAATTATTAAAATGAAATAAGAAGATGGTTAGCAAATATATTTGCTTATTTACTTTCAATTATTATATTTTTTGGCTCGATAATTTCTTTTCTTTATGAAATCCAAAAACAACTTTAAAATTATAAGCATTTTTAAAATATTTTTATTATTATCATGCATTTTTCTCCATTAAGCCTCAATATAATTATTTTTTCAAATTACAGCATAATCAACGCTTTCAATCTCAAAAATATTGATAGATATAAATATTGACTAATTAAAATAGCCTCATAGTCTATGAATTAATAATACTAAACAATGCGAAATCTTATATTTTAAAATTTCATGTTCAAAATCCTCATAATGCATATTAGGAACGTAAGTAAAAAACTATTATTATAAATTAAATGGTCAATTAAAAATATTAAATTTTTGCCCAACTTTAATAATATGGCATCATTAAATAATAATCCAGCTTATTTCAAAGAATTTGAGTATAGAAAAGAAGGCATTACTTTGATAAATAATATAGCATGCATCTAAAAATAAAACAATTTAAAATCAAATTCTGCAAAGTACATTATATCTCCTTTATTCTTCAAATCAAATTTATAATATGTGCATCTCATAACTCTGTTTGAATTAAGAAACATAAATGTCCCTAAAAAAAGATTTCCTTGGCTAATTACATTATTAATATAGCCCGTTGTTTCTATATGGATTTTGGATTTCCCAATAGTTTTTCAATGATACTCATCTTCTATTTCACTCTCAAAAATACTTCCATGCGACTCAAATAAATAAACTTTTGAATTAGCTGTTATCAATACTTTTGAACAAACTTGGATTGAATGCTGTAAAGATATTTCTGAATAAGATTCTACAGAGGGATCAAATTGATACAGCTTTTTCCCGTATATCATAATAGATTCTTTAAATGAAGCACAAGCGAAGGTGGATGATAACGGAATGGTAGGCAATTTTTCTCATTTATTTTTAAAAGTATCAAATCTTGCTGCAATACTTGCTAATCCATCCGAATTGCAACCAAAAACATAGACTGATCCTTTGCAGTAGGTGGAACAGAGTGGAATGCATGGAGCTTTATGGAAGATTTTTTCAGTTATACCATATCTTGTGTTAATTATGCACGAAAAATTTGGAGAAGATTCACTATTGGTTAGCACAAAAGCAAATAGTCTTGATTCTGAAAGCATAACTATGTTTAGTATTTCGTCAGCTACTGGCAAGTCTTCAATGCATACGATTTTCAGTTTCATAAGTTTTGTGTCAAATGTAATAAGTTCTTGCTTATCAGTTTGGCGATTTTTGATCACTAAATGAAGATATTGGCTGTTATACCTGTGATCATCTCAACTCTTTTGCTCTAAATTCATTTTATAAGAATATTTAAATTATCACTACACATTTTGTATATGAATTTCAATAAATTTTAATAATTAGATATATAATTGAGGTATTCAAAATATTAAGGGTGATACCTGCCTTTAGAAAGTCACAATAGGATTTTCTTTTGATAAAAATTTGCTTCGTTTGACAAAAGAACTTTTACTCTCAGAAGAAGGAATAACTCTTCATATTTTAATTGTTCCATCTAAACTCCCAGATATGAATAAATCTTCTTTATAAGAAAAAGAAATGCATGTTATGATGTCTTGATGATTGCCACATTCTTGTATTATTTCTAGATTTTTTGCATTTCTGATAATAATTCTATTTTCATGATTCATGGCAATGTAATTTCCACTATGAGAATAAATTATAATTGAAGGTTTATCAAAACAGTTCTCTTCTGACAAAATTTCCATTTGATTGATATTTCATCTGACCAAAAATTTACTTTTATATGAAAATATCAGATATCTGCCACAAGGTGATATAGTTCCAAAATCTGCAGCTCCTCCCATATCAACACTATCAGTTTGGT
This sequence comes from Blepharisma undulans, assembly GCA_949751825.1. Lineage (NCBI taxonomy): Eukaryota > Ciliophora > Heterotrichea > Heterotrichida > Blepharismidae > Blepharisma > Blepharisma undulans. Next base: position 7,999 of record CATKHM010000463.1, read on the forward strand.
ATGAATGATCTGAGTTTATCGTTAAAATAGAATTCTTATTTATCCAAAAAGCTTTAATTACATCTTCAGAAATTTCAGAAACCCAAAGATTCATATACTGAACATATGATGTATTGACGATAAAAATTTGGATATATTCAACACACTCAAAGTCAACCATATAAATTGTAACCCCATTTTGGAAAACTGCAAACTTTTGTGATGGTGCCAGACAAAATCCACTGATACCAGAGCATTCCATATCTAATTCCAGCTCATTAAAGATGCTACAGTTATTGATATCTCATATGATCATTTTGTCTTCTGATAAAGAGATAATAAAATCTCCACAGTATGAAAATTTTACAACTTTAATTGTGTAGAAATGATGTTTAGGAAATCGTTTTATAGGTAAAAATGTCTTTGATTCTCATAAAACGATTTCCGTGCTTGCTGAAGCAAAATATTTGGAATTTGGAGAAAAGTCAACTGAGCTGATTTCTTGGTTGTGATCTCCTCAGTAATTAAACTTAGAATCATTTAAAAATGACATTTTAATAATTCCATCTTTACTGCTTGTATAAATTGTCTTAGAAAGTGGTGAGATTACAATAGATAAAATTTCTTTATCAGTGAATCAATGCTTTTTTATGTCCAAAGAATCTGGTTGAATAATTTCCATAAAATGTTTATATATTAAAATTCATTTTTTGTCAATAACTTTCAATCCTATGCTTTGTTGTGAACAGCTATGCATTAAAGAATATCCAAAGTCATCAATATTCCATATGAAAATTCGTCTATTCATTTCATAAATTATAAATTTTTCACAAGGAGTAAAGGCAAAAAACTTCGGGCACGATATTAGCTTAAGTGTTTTATGCAATTTATTTTTCAAATTGAAGAGATCAATTTCGTTGCTAAAATGGTAAGCCAGAGCTAAAATGTATGTGCCTTGAGGAGAGAATTTCATTTCTCAAATTGAGTCATTATATCGTATAATTTCTTCTGTTTTTTCTTTTCAATTATAAATATCAATTTCATATATTTTTTTTAAAATTGCTATATATGACCCACATAGAGAAAAGGCAACCTCAGTAAATGATCCGCGATTTATTTTTGCAATATTCTCTTTCGATAATAGATTTCAGATAAAAATGTTATGCTCTGTATCTGTAAAATATAATAAACATTCATCAGAACTAATAAATGCTTTCGTAATCTCATTTTTATTTTCTTCTAATCTCATTACCAAATTTCAATCTATAGTGTCTCATAAATCAATTGCACAGCTATTATTGTATAAAGATATCAAATATCTTCCAGATGGAGAAATTTCCAGATTTTTTATTTTTTGGCCACAATTCGCGCAAATTGCTTGGCCAAAATTGGCATTTTCCATATTGCAATTTTTGAAATTTACCCTCAAAAGATTTGAGTTTGAAAAATTTACCTCTCTTAGATCACTGGATTCAAATTTTACATTTTCAAATAAACCAAAAGATAAATCAGCTCCTCTTATTTTTATTTTTTCTAAATTTCGATTTTTAAAAGTAAATTTATTTCTGTTCAAAATTGTAATCGCATTACTTGCTGCAGTATTTATTTCTTCAGAATCTCTTGAAAGCAAAATAATTTTATATAACGCTTCTTTTTTAACATCATTCAATAATTCAGATACATGTTTATTTAATTCAGTTTTTTGCACAATATTTATTTTGTTAAGATAGCTCATTCTAATCTTTTTTATTGTGTAAAAATTAGAGATCCCATTAATAAGTTGTTTTGCAATCATTGAATTAATTTTTTCATAGTTAAGGGTTACCAAAAATTTGCTGCATCCAACTCTCAATTTTTCGAGCACATTTGCTTTTAAAATTAATTTGTGAGAGAGAGCTCTATTGCTATTTAAGATTAAGTCTGTATTTGAGTTCAATTGTGGAATCCATAAAGTAGATTTGGTGAATTGATTTCGCTCTATTTCTTCCTTTCTTTTAGGGATTTGATTTGCAGTGGAGATATTAATATCACTCTTCATGCTTAATGATTTATTGTATTAAATTTAGAATATTAATTTAAATTAAATTTTGATTGCTGCCTGAATGCGAGAATATATCCTACCCTTAATTCTTTATAGCATTGATCCTTTCTATTATTTTGTTGTCCAAATTAAACCGGTAGTATCAATTAATTCTATAATCTTCGTCTGATGACTTAATAAAAATATTATGATTATTGTAAGCTTTAATAATCCGAATATCTATTGATATTTCAGTTTTACCAATTCAATTCCATCTATATTCATTTCCAATGTTACTCTCATATAAATCTTTATTACTCTCAAAGATATAAACTCTATTGTTAGCAGACAATAGAAGCTTAGGGCACCCATAATCCAAATATATTCTTGGCATTATCGTATAGGATTCTGTAAGTGAATCAAATTGAATTAATCTGCTGATTTTCATTCCTGTGATCAAAATGGTATCTTTAAATGGTGCGCAAGTATAAATGCCAGATTGATAAGGATTGGCTGGAAAAACTCTTCATTTCATTAAGCTAAGATCGAGCATTTTGCATTGGCTAAATCAATGCCCATTTTCTTTTATCTCACAGAAAAAATAGATTGAGCCTTTATAATTAACAGATCCAGAGCAAAAACTCTGTATCCAATCTATTGGTTTTTCCACGGTTCAGTTTTGAAGATTTATTATACAAGCTGAATTTTTTGATTTTAAATACAAATTTCCAAACACAAGCAATTGTGAATCAGAAAGCTGTACAAAATCATAACTCTGGGATATATCTATTGGAAAGTTCGTTAATTGGCTTTCTTCTTGATAAGTCTCTGTATCAAAAATATTTATTTTTAAATAGCCTGTGTTGCACTTGCTTATACTAATCAATTTGTTGCTGCTATAAGGTTGAAAATTTCAATCTTTTTGTCCTATAAGTATACTTTTCATTATAGCTATAAGTTGAGGAATTGGTTTCCAAATTTATTTGATAAGTCATTTTTAGATAAAAGTTTTTACGACTTAGTTCATATAAGATTGCAAGAAGTAAGACTCCTGATCCAATTAAAACTTAGTCTATGCATTAAATTGGATTAAGTTAATGTTATTTGATAAGAAAATACATTTTAAATTAAATACAATTTATAGAAAATATTATAATTAAAATCTTATTTATATAATTAGCTAAACAAATGCAAATTTTTTACTAAATAAAATTATTAAATATCAGTTTCGTTTTGAAGAAAGAAGACGAACCCTATTATTTAAAATAATAGCATCTGAAACTATATATTTAATAAAATTTATGTTCTAATTTTTTGGTTTGTTTTGCAATAAAAAATATGCCTTTTCAATTGAAAATTTATTCGGTTCTAGTTTAAATAAAGGAGTGAGAAAAATGGACATTGGTAATCAATTACTTAATTTGAAAACCTAGTTTGATATTTTTTATTTATATTTTTTTATTGTTGTATTAAAGCAAGGCTGTTATAGATTAAAATCCTTATCTTAGCCATTATTTCTATTTAATTCTTGCTTCTCAGCCTTTTCTTCATATTTTTCCATCGTATTTCCATTAGAAATATTTTTGTTTTCTATTCCAGCATCTTGAATTTTAACTTCAATATTTCCACTCAACTTTATATCAGATTTTGCTTGCTTTCTCTTTTTGATCGCCTTTGTTATAGCAACCGCACTTACAACAAAGACAATTACAAAAAACGTTGACGGAAGCACTACAATTAAAATAATCTTTCATGTTTCAAAACTTTCTGAATCACTCCTATTCTTATTGACACTTTCACCATTTGAACTGGAAGTACTCGAACTACCAGAATTCATATTCGATCCTGAAGAACTTGTGCTTGTTGAATTAGATGTTGTAGTACTATTTGAAGACCCAGAGCTTGAAGATGTGCTATTAGTTGATGAAGTGCTTCCATCAGTTCCACTGCTTGTACTATTAGTTGAGGAAGTGCTTCCGTCAGTTCCACTGCTCGTAGTATTAGTTGAAGAACTTGAACTTGATGAAACATTTACTCCAACCTTCGCTAGGCCTACCCTCATCCCATCCATATCAAAGTTGATATAGAATCTTCTTATAAAGCTGTCACCAAGCAGTCAAGTGCTGAGCTGACTGCTATAATAAAGTGCTGGGAAACAATACCCTTGAGACACTTCAAAATAATCGCTTGGCTGAAGAGTGAAATTATGCCCAGAGAACTGAAACGTCATATTAGGATAATTCCCTGTGCATGAGCAGTAAAGTTCATTTGAAGAGTCAATTTTGCAGCCGTAATTATAATATAGGTCCGATAAAATATTGTTTACATCATTTTGTGGACCAATAATAACACTAGTCCCAGTATCAATAATAGCAGTAGGGCTACTTCTATATGTTTTGCCATCAAAATAAACAACGTCACAAGGGATCTCCCAATACCCATCGCTATTAGCTAAATTTACATAGGTAAAGCTGTTTTCTGAAGAATAAGCTGATAAGTTATATCCGTCTATCATTAAGTTTGAACTCCCCAAATCAGGCAAATCTGAATAGCTATTTTCTTCACTCAAATAAATAGCAAATTGCCTATTGTTTATTTTTCCTTGATTTTTCAATGATGTGAGCAAGGAGCTAACACCATCACTTAGACTGTCAAACGCAAAGCCTATTAGCCCATCTGACTTCATGCTATCAAAGCTGCTTTCACTGTATACCAAAATAAAAGATTGGTTCGTTACAGATAAAGACGTGCTGTCTCCAATAGAAATGACATCGGTACTTAGATAGCCAATGGAGTCCCCTTGCAAGTAAGATAGTGACTTTGTAATTTGGGTGTTGTAGTAAGTAGATGAAGATGAAGAATAAAATTTTGTTCCATTGTGGCAATTGGAGCAGATGTTGCTGTCAATCCATATCCAAGTGCTTCCAGTGTCAACAGTAAAGGTAAAGGACTGTGGAGGAGTTCCAATTGTGGCTTGGGCATAATATTGAAGCTAAAATAAAAATTACATCCTGGTAATTTGTTATGCCAGATGAGGATAAGAGTCCACGAGGTGAAGAAGTGGTGTTAAAAAATTTGTGCTTTTTAACAGTTCTGAGAGATGACGATTTTTTGAAAAGAGGAAATGATATTGATGCGAGTGCCAACGACAAACAAAAATACAGGAGATTCATTTTTTATTATAATTTAAATTTTAAAAAAATGGTTTTATGATAATATAATAAAAATATTGAAATTTGTAAAGCACTAATTTATTACTTTTGTATTAGTTAATTTTTAAACTTTGGTTAAAAATATTAAATCAAACGATAAAATGAAAGAATTTACTTAAAAGAATTAAAAATTGAATTTGACACTCATGATTTTCAACTGGCCATAATCAAAAAACCTATAGAATATGATTTAAGGGCAGCATATCTAGTTTAGCATACTTCTAACCAAGTTTGCATTTATAATTGATGCCTATAGAAATGTCAAGTAAATAAATATCAAAATATAAGAATTTTTCTGCCGATATTGACCTAATTAATAGATTTGAGAAATAAATCTCTATTTATAAAATTAATCTCATATCCATAACTAATTTGTATTTGCATGTGGCAATAAATAGATTCTTAAATAATAGCAGAGTCTGATAGAATTTAATTTTTAGTAAGTTTAAAAAATTTATATTTTAACTATGATCAATATTTATTATTACCAAACTATAAATCAATTTAAATATTTCACCACACTGTTAGATCCATTTATTCTTATTTGTCGTCATTTTTATAAATGTTTCACCAGGCCGATAAAGTTATTTTTGCAACTTTAATTATACTAATTACTACAGCAAAAAGCATTTTCAATCAAAATATTCATCCATATGCCTCATTTTCTAACGCTATTCCTGAAGAAGTAGAAGATGCCATGATCTGCAACAAATTCACATGCAAAATGTCTGACCAAAATTTCGCAGAAAACGTATGTGGATATTTCGTTCCCGCCAGCAACACAGTTTACTCTCAACCATGTGAAGATCAATCATCTCAATGCTTTTCCCCTGATAATTTCCAAAATTACACTTGCATAGCATATGACCCATTTCCTGTAGCATTGCCTGGAGACAAATGCTCAAAAGCTTCAGATTGCTATTTGCAATACTCCAAGTCTTGCACAGGAGGAAAATGTATTGGGTCAAGCTTAAAAGATTCTTGCACTACAACTTTTCAATGCAATCCAAACAGCAGCTGCAGGAATATCAACAACGTTTGGCAATGTGCAGCTTTAATTAAGGTTGGAGAAACAGGATGCTTTAATCAGTTGGATTGTGTGTATAACGCTGGATGTAACATAGTCTCTATGAATGATACGTCTAAAAATACATGCATTGAGTATGGGTCTTTGGAATCTGGGACACAAATTACTAATTATACCTGCAACGCTAATTCCAGGGTTTGCAGCTCCGGAATATGTGCTGAAGATCATGATGGAAAATTTCTATGCACAGATGAAATTATATCCAATGGTCAAACACCGTTAAGTTGCCCAGAAGCCTACACGTCTACGGGATGCACATCAAAAGAAGATCAATATTTGGGCTATGGCTTAAATACATCGTGCCTATGCGCTTATAATTCAAATGGAGATTCTTATTGCGGGCTTCAAAATGGAGATGCTCCATATGTTGCTTTGAGAAACGAGTATAGTAAATGGCAGTCAAGCAGCGCGATAAAGAATTGCAATAGCAACTGAAGAATCCCAGCGTTTGCTAATTTAAGGCTTCAATGTGCTGCAGATTACTATGATTCCAAAGATTACTCAGCTTTTCTTTATAGATATATTTATGCGATTTACTATGTAAGTATCTATGGATCAGAAGATTGTGTTCTCAGCACATTTTTCCCTTTTTATTTGCAAGCTAAAAATAACTTCGATAATGGAGGAAATGGAAATCATACAGATAGCGCTATCGAACTAGCGCTGACAAGCTTTATAGCAGCTTTTATTATTTAAATCAATTTAATTTAGTTTGACTGATATTTAATAATTAATTAAATTTTATTAATTCTCCATCCAAAATGGTCAGAAATTCATCCTGAAATGATCTATTATGGTCTATCAATATAATGCTATACCACATAACTAAAATTCTTGTTATATCCTTTGCTCTCACATCAGCAATTGGATTAAACTTGCCTTATGAAGATATCCACTCTTATGGATCAATCTCAAACATTTTCCCTGAACAAGCTGAGCCACTTCAAGTTATCAATACCTGCAATAAATTCACCTGCAAAACAGACAACCAAAAGTTCACAAGTAAAACATGTGGATTTTTGAATCCAGAAGATGAAGTTATTTATACAAAACCATGTGAAAAAAGCTCTGATCTTTGCTTTACAACTGATATGTTGCAAAATAGGACTTGTGTTTCCAACCCACCACTTCAAGTATCCTTACCTGGAGACGAATGCTCTGATATTGCAAACTGCTATTGGGACTCTTCCAAGTCCTGCCGCCATGGAAAATGCCAAGGATCAGAGCTTGGAGATAGCTGTACTGCCACTATTCAATGTAACCCGGGACTATCATGCAGAAGCATAAACGGAATAATGCAATGTGAATCTTTAATAGAAATCGGTGAAACAGGCTGCTTAAATCAATATGATTGTACTTATGTAGGAGGATGCAATATCACCTCGACTAATGACCCAACTAAAAATACATGCATTAAAATCGGGTCTTTGGCCCCAGGGACTGAAATTTCAGAGGAAACTTGCACAGAGAATTCAAATGTCTGTTCTTCAAGTAGATGTGCCAAAAATAATGAAGGAAAATATCTTTGCACTGGTGAAATATTATCAGTTGGCCAATTTCCTGTTCAATGCACTTATGCTTATAACTCTACAGAGGGCTGCGCATCAAGAGTAGATACGTACACAGGAGCAACAATAAGTACTTATTGCTACTGTGCATGGAATAAAAACGGAGACTCTTACTGCCAACTTCAATCAGGAGATAGCCCAATGGTTGCCTTTTGAACAGAAACTCTTAAATGGCAAAATAGCACAGCAGTCAAAAATTGCCACACTTTTTGAAGAATCCCAACTTTTTTAAATTCCAAAATTCAATGCGCATCCGAATATTATGACTCAAAATCCTATTCAGTTTTATTATATAGATATGTTTATGTATCAAGTTATGTGACTATCTATAACTCAGAAGATTGTGTGATCAACACATTTTTCCCTTACTATTTTAAAGCGCAAGAAGATTTTAACAATGGTGGAAGTACTGATGATGCCATTTGGATAGCCTTGGCTAGTTCCTTAACTCTCATGGCCTTTTAATTTAAGATAAAAGTTTGCGAACTAATCAATTTTTAGCTGTTATTATAATTATCTATTGAATATATTTCTTCAATTTTTTCCAAGATCTTATTTTTCAAGCTGAATTTATAAAAGCAATCATATTCATCCCAATCCTCATCTTCTTCATCATTTATCATCTCAATTAATATAGAGTCACTATAATAAGTTCTATAACTTTGAAGCGAAACCCTTTCAATGAATTTCCAATCCTATACCAAATATTTTCATCATTAACTTCGCTTTCATAAATTCCTCCTTCTTGCTCTAAAATATAAGCCATAGAATTTCCAGTAAATAAAATTCTATCTTTTCCAGCACTGATGCTGGGAATTTCTGAATAAATATCGCCATTAATATCATATCTATATATTTTCGAATGATTTCAACCAGATACCAAAATAGCTTCTCTGAAAGTGATGCAAGAGCACGCATCAGATACAACAGGCATTGTGTTCTCAATACATTTTTCCCTTTTTATTTGCAAGCTAGAAATAATTTTGATAACGGAGGAAATGGAAATCATACAGATATCGCTATTGAAATAGCGCTGAGTTTCCTGGTAGCTTTGATTATTAAAAAAATCTAAGCATTTAATAATCAACAATTATATTGAAAATGCTGGGTTTAAAATTTATTAAATTTCAAACCCTAATTCTGCAATCACTCTAATAAATTTATGGAGAAATAAAGGTTTTCAATTAATATCTCATTATTAACAGCTGGAATAATCCAATGCGAAGCTACATATAACTCTTGTTTATAAATAAAATCTTAACTTAAATCTGAATTTAAACCATTCAGATTTATAAAAAGGAAAAGAAAGTAATTAGCTACTCCCTTTTTTGATTAATACACACATTATTTATGATGCCTAAGCATCAACTAAGCCCTTATGGGCTCTTAAAAGCCAGTCCGTTATCTTCTACTTCCCCCTTGCCGAATTGTTCCCTTATAGCTATTTCCTCAAGGTAGGTCCATGCTTTGTCATTAAGGACTTCAGTGTAGCCTCTTTATTGCATCGTCCGCTATTTGCATTCTCACAAACTCTCCATCAGTTCGCCATTGCTTGGCTTGAGCTTCGTACCTAGCTTCATATAGCAGTACCTGTAACAACCCCAGCCCTACCCAGCCGACTCCTGCATCCTCCAACCTTATCTGTAATTCCAGTCTCAATCCTCCATACTTCGCACAGTTTATCACTTCAGTCTCTTCAACCCTGCATAACCTGAATTCATCATCACTTGTCAAGTGCCTCAGCTTGGCATTAGAGTTATAGTAATTGAAACCAGTTCTCATCTATGTATTGCTCCTATTGTCCAGTTCAATGCGGATTCACTCCAACAAATGTAGGTGTTGTATTTAGCAACACTCCCTCATGTAGCCATCGGTACAGTTTGTTGTTTTTTCCGTTTCACACTCCAGCCTGTGCAGCGATTCAGCCAAGTTTACTTCCCTAACTGCGCTCAGTACCATCAGCCTCCAGTCCTTCTTTCTCACCCCTTTTTGAGTTAGCACAATCTCAAAAGATTCTTTTTGACTGAAAAATTTTATTATTTTTGAAAAATAATATAATTCTTGATTTTGATTTTTTCACTATATATTATTTCTATCATATTTATCCAAAATGATCAGAAAATCATCCTGAAATGATTTATTATAGTGTTTGATATAATGTTATATCATATAACTATTGTTTCTATATCCTTCACTCTTACTTTAGCAGTTGGATTAATATTGCCAGATGAAGATATTCGTCCTTATGGGTTAATCTCAAGCATTCTTCCTGAGCTCGCTGAACCACTTCAGGTCATTGACACCTGCAGTAAATATACTTGCAAAACAGCCAGCCAAAAGTTCACAAGCAAAACATGTGGATTTTTCAATCCAGAAGATGAGATTATTTATTCTAGGCCTTGCGAGAAGAGCTCAGAACTTTGCTTCACAACTAACATTTCACAAAATAGAACTTGTGTTTCCAATTCACCACTTCCAGTATCCTTGCCTGGGGACAAATGCTCAGATATTGGCAATTGCTTT
>CATKHM010000464.1:0-18370 GCA_949751825.1 Blepharisma undulans
GAGGGTTCCTATATCATAATTGCACTGGGGAGTCATGCAATTGGGATCGCAAATTCCATTGCCTCGCTATGTTGAAATTACCACATAAGGAGGGCATTTGTTGGGATTACACACTAAATCTATGCTAAAAACTGGAATTAAAAAAAGCAGCACAATCCAAACCATAATTTATTACAAAATAGAATAAAAAATATGCGAATAATTTAAAACAGTAGCTTTGTATTATTTGTTTATTTTATTTTGAAAGGCTTTTCTGAGTCTAAAGCTATAGAAATGCCAAGCTGCGATTTGTGCTTGACAGGATGGCCATATTTTATGTTTGGGATAAATCTAAAAATTTATTTTAATTATTTAATTTCAAAAGTTAATTGGCATATAACAGCAAATATAAGCTTTAAATTCGTCTAGCTGCATAAATTTTGAATTGTGAATTTAAAATAGCGTTAAATCTTTAAATTGATTCAATAATAATTATCTAAAAATGATTAATGAATATTTTAGTTATAAGATTACTCCAATATTTTAAAGATATTAAATTTAAAAAATTATGAGAATTTGCTTAATTGTTAGCCAATGAGCTTTGTTCTGAGGAAAACGGATCCAATTCCAATGAGCTTATTTCATTACTCTTCAAATGAAATATATTTTCAACGCTTGAGCTGTTAATGATAATTGGTGCAGTTGACTTTCTATCTTGATTATAAGTATTTTTATCATTCAAATTCGTTTCTTCTAACATCATAGAATCCTCTCTTACCTGATACTTTTTTCCTCTTTTAATATTTAAAAATCTTTCTAAAGACATGAAACATTTTTTGAAAAATAAGATTTGTAGTAAAAGCTTGATAGCAATATAAATGATAAATATCAAGTTAAAAAGAAGTAGAATGGCAAGTAAAATATTTTTAGCAATAGCATCTAGTCCGCCTGCTAGAAAGAAAAGCCCAGCCAGAATTGTTATAAGAGTAGTGATTCTGGATAAGACGTCAATTTTATTTAGCGAATCTTCACGATATGGCTGATTTTTTGCTTGAGCATGGAGAAATAAAGCTAGTAAGAGCGTTACTGTAAGCGCTTGAATATTTGTTGAAATATTTGAGAAAAAAACAGAGAGCGCAATTAAAATAACTTTTCAATATAAAACTACAAACTCCCAGTAGTAATGCTTTGAGTTATATCCATGAAATAAAAATCCATATCTCAATTTTATTGCTTTACTTTCCAATGTATTTTTACTTTTTATTAATTTTATAAGGCAAAGTGCAGGAACTGCAATAATTCAAATATTTATTGTTGGCAACGCAAATAAAAGAGAAAAAAACAAATGATTGTAGTCTCAACATCTAATTCCAAGATCTACATTAAGCCAATACTCTCCACTATTAATTTCTTTACAACTAAAAATACTGAACATTGTGTCGATAATACTTGGGTGGACCAAAAATAATAAAACAGAAAAGCTTGATATATAATCATCTTTCATTTCTCTTAGGTGTTTCTTTTTAATTATATAAATGAGAATTCAAGAAAATAAACAAATCAATGCAAGAAAAAACGGAGTTAAACTTGTGATTAATATTTTGTAGTAATAGATTTTGTCCTTCGAGTATGAGGATTGCAAAAAGCAATCAAGAGAAAATAATTGGGCTCCGATGTAGTCTATGCATGTTTGAATGTAAAAGAATTGAATTGCTTCATAAGGCCAATTCAAATTGAAAGTAGCTATTATAATCATGATTTGCAAATAATTTCAAAATATTTTTATATAGATTGACGAAAACGAAGCTGGCTCATGGACAGATTTTCTTGATGTTTTTATTATAATAATTGTTATAAAAACTAATACAGCAAAAATTCCAATAAGTCTAAAAGCATTACTGACAGTTTCAGGGCACTCTTGACACTCATTTTTATACAATCTTGAATACCCATTTTCACATGAGTGGCACATATTGCTTTCATATCCCTTTTTGCAAGTTCCTGTAAAAGATACATTTGAAATATTTGGAGATCCTAAGCAAGCTGGAGAGTAAGGGCATTTCCAAAAGTGATCTGTGAATTTATTGTCTCTTCAATATCCAGATTTTGGCACTATTGTAAAATTTCCATAGCAAATCGCTGAAGAAGGGCACTCCAAGCATTTTGAATTGTTAGCATCAATGTTATAGTAATCTTCAAGGCAGCTTTCACACTCAAGACCAACAGTGGCCTCTCCCATTTCGCAAAGTCTTAAGTTCACATTTATGTAAAAATTTGAGGACATTTGTATTGGCTCTGCAGATTGATTTGCTTTTGATTCAATTATTGCTGAAGAGGACACACTAATCTCAGCTGAAGATCCTGGCTTTGCTGAAATTATGTATTCGCTAAAATAGAAAATTCCATTAACAGCATAAGCAAATGAGGTGCCAGATATAATTAAATCATTACTTGAAGATTGGAGTTGTGCTTGACTGACAATATCTGTTGTGATTATCTGTAAAAGATCGTCTATCAAAGCAAAAGCTAATGAAGGGTTTTTATTCTGGCCTGACGCAATGCCATTTAAGGTTAATCCAGAGTTGCTCTGCAGAGAAAGAGCTCTATGATTTGTGTTATTGATGAACACTATCATCACAGGAAACGAAGCAATGTCATTTCCATATTGTGCCGAGTTGTTTCAATAAGTGTTATTTTCAAACATTGGTTTTGAGTCATCCCAACTTATTGCTCCACCTTTATAAGTAGCTCAGTTATTACTAAAATTATTTGAGGAAATATCAAAATTGCAAACTGTTTCAGAACTATCACAGCTAATTTTTATCGCCCCACCTATGCCATCTTTTATTTCTTGAAGTGAAGAAGTTTCTCAAGCTTCTGCATGGTTTTCGTTGAAGTTTGAAGAAGAAATACATAAATTTATATTATTCGCCCAAATTGCACCTCCAGCACTTGCATAATTTGAAATGAAGGTGGAAGAATCTATATTACATTGAGAAGAGTTAGGGTGATCAGCTTGATTTGAGATGTAAATTGCACCACCTTGTTCATCAATATTGTTAGTAAAATTCGATGAAACAACTGAAATTATATTGCATTGAGAGCAATATATTGCTCGACTTGCCTTGCTGCGGTCGTTTAAAAAATAAGATCCTTTGACAAACAGATCGATTTCAGCTCCATAAATGCAAGAGCTTGAATAATTCATAAATGACGTATTTTCAATAGAGATCGAGCTTCAATATGAGTCTACCGATGAGTTTGAATTTATGAACTCTGAATCTTTCAAAGAGAGGTAGCCACTTTCATATAAATAAATTGATCCTCCTGCGTTATTTGCAAAAATATTCAAAAATCTTGATGAAAAGACCTCAATAGTACTTTTTGTTATATGTAGTGCAGTTCCAGAACTATTAGAAAAGCCATCTTGAAAAATTGAATTCATAATTGTTGCGAAGCTGGAACTTAATAGAATAAAACACCCTTCATCCCCAGTTTGGTTAGAAAATGATGTCTTGATTATTGTAGCATTTGAATTTTCCAATTGAATACCTGGATTTTTTCCGCTAGCTTTGTTGCTTGAAAACTTTGAGGAAGATATTGTAAGAAATGATGATAAAAGAGTTATGGTGCCTTCATTATATGCTAAGTTTTCACTTATCTCTGTATTTTCAATTGATGAATTTGCCATAGAGCTTGCCACAAATATAGCTGAACCTCTATTTCTGCATGAGTTTTTATTTATTATAGAGTTGTATATATTAAACTGAGAATCAGAGTCAGCATATATAGTACCTCCTGAAGATCCAGCTACATTTTGCTTAAAAATACATGAAGAGCAAATAAACTGAGATTTCAGACTAATGGAAGCAACTCCACCATTAAGACTACTGCTGCAATTTATATAAGCTGTATTTTCTGATATAAAAATTGCTGAATTCTTCAAATTTACTGCTCCTCCAGAGTTTGGAGAAAAATTGTGCTGAATTTTTGAATTCTTATCGATTACATAATCATTATTAAGTGAGAATGCTGAACCAACATTATATTCAATTAAGCAATAATTTGTTTCTAAAGTTGAATTTGTATTTTGGTCATCCATTGATATAGTAACATTTCCAGAATTGAATTGAAAAGTGCAATCATTTAAAATTAATTTTGATACTTCTTCATTATCAGTTTTGCCTATTGCTATATTAAATCCTGAGCTGTAAATTCCACTATTTTTGACAAAATGACAAGATTTAAACTCCAAGACCCCATATACATAATAAATTCAAATAGTGCCTGAGAAGATAGCAATATTTTCTTGAAAGGTGCAATCACTCACTAAAGAATTAAAAGACATCTGAACTGTTTCATCAATAAAAAGTGAAGATCCTGAAAATGCTTTATTATTATAAAAATAACTACTAGATATTTCTAATGATAAAATCATTTCCAGGGGAGAGCTTTTCGACATAAAAATAGCTCCACCATTGAGAGCACAATAGTTATTTGTAAAAGTTGTATTGTCTATAAAAAATGATGAAAATTTGATACTGTACAAAGATAAAGCAAAATAAATAGCACCACCATTTAAGTTAGGAGATCTATTTGAATCAAAATGAGAAGAAATAATACTAAAATTCTGTCCTGCAAAATAAATTGCTCCACCTAAATCTGCAATATTGTTATTAAATGTGCAATTTTGTATAAATAAAATTGAAAGACTGCTTATTGGCCCTGGATTTCCAGTCTGATAGTTTTGATTTGAAATAAATAATGAGTCTTTTATTGTCATTACAGTATTTTCACTTGTTGTTAAGCAAATCCCATCAATGCCTGATCCTTCGTTTTCTTCAAAAATTGATGAATTTATTGTGGAATTTGTTGTATTTAATACAATAATTCCTGGTAAAGAGTTTTTGCAATAATTTTTTTGAATTTTTGCAGATTCTATATTTGAGTTTATGGAATTTGATATTGACATTAAAGATTCACAGTTTAAATCAGGAGGATCAGTAATCCAAAGTTTAGTATACAAGTTTGGATTTTCTATATAGTATTTCAAAATTATTGAATTAGAATTCATAGATTGAGGTGAAATTGCACCATTTGAAGCGATTATACTGTCTCTTAAGTCAATATTTATCATATTAGTTGCTTCAAAAATGCCACTACCCCCGGAATAATTTTCAATAAAGCTCGAATTGCTAATTGTTGATCATTTTGCTAGGTATTTTCCTTCAATAAAATTTCCATTTGAATCAGTTATGTTTAAAAAATAATCTGATAAATGATTCTCATCTGTATATTTGTTTTCAATGTGTATCAAAGAACCACTTTCAATCCCATTCAGAATAAATCATGAATTTTCAATTAAAAAATTCTGGGACTCATAATTGTGATAAGAATATAAAATTCCATAGTTTTTTCCATAATTAGAAGTAAAGTTTGAGTTCAAAATATGAATGTGGTTCAGAGTCGAATAAATAATTTCTCCATTATTATTGATTTCATTGTTATAAGCATTGAGTTGCTGCTGAATATTTATTATTCCAAAATCGCAATAATTATACATGAAAATGCAGGAATCCACTTCAAGTGTTTGAAATAAGTTGAAAAATAGCAGCGATCCTCGATTAGCAGCGAACCAAGACTGTTCATGCACTACATTGTATACAAATGTGACATTTCTCAAAACAATTGAATTTGCATATATCACATTCAAAAATCCTTTTGTACTGATCAAATCCTTGATTTCATACCCGTTATTTATTCTACTAACGATGCTATTTTCGAATTGAAGATTTCCAGAGCCATCCCATGCAATCACTGCTGAGCTATCACCATTATAAACTTTGATATTGTCAAAGTTTACATTATTAAGAGTCAGATTGCTGCCATTTGTGACGTTAAAAATAGAGTTAAATCCAGTGCGAAAATTGAGAAACGTCACATTGTTTAGTATTACATTGCTTGATATAATTGTTAAAAAATCTTTATCATTATTAATTGAGCATCAATTATCTGATAAAAATTCGAACATTTCTTCGTTTCTGTCATTATAAGCGTTTGAATTCGAGTATCTTGAAACAAGAGGACAATAATCGCAATAAATATCATCACTGCAAGTCGAAATTGTGTTTTTTCAGTCAAAAATGATATTGGTTACTTCTAAATTTGAAATATTTGCTAAATAAAACCAAAAAACATTATCATTTGTTTCATCTATTACCCTGTTAATCGTTTGCAGTGAACGGTCAAACGTTTTGATTTTTATATTCTTTTGAGCCAAATGCTCAAAAAGTTGTTTTGGAGTATAATAAGATTGATGGCCTGCTCCAGGTCAGTATCAAGGTAGCTGCACAATGTGATCACTACTATTTAATAAATAAATTATAGAATAGTTATGCCAAATTTTCGAAAGAGCGTAGCTAAGAGACGTAAATGGAAAATAAAAAATGCCACTGCCACTTGTTGAGTCAGAATCTGGGTCTGGATTTACGAAATAAACATAGGGACGCTTTAAAGATGATTTGTCTAGCTTAGGCACACTAACAAAGCTTCCATCAGGAAATGTTATATATTCTTTATTTCAAGTATTCGACGACGGAGCATTGCAGGATCCATTTGATAAATAAAAAGTAACTAAAGATATTTGGTTATTGCAAGATAGGCACCCATTTGAAAAATTATAAGAACGGAGGCATGAAAAGCTGTAAAAAAATTCACAGTTTCCATTTGCATAATTACATTCCAAAATATTACATTCTTCAAAACAAATTCAAAATTGTAATGCCTTTTCTGGCTGGCATGTATAATTAGAAGCTACATAGCAATCCTCCAAGCGTGCAACATATGAAAAATCATTACGTATAATCTGCTGGTAAGAAGAAAAAATAGCCAAGGAGTTATTAAGGCACCAATTATTAGGATATTGATCTATTTTGTCAAAATTGCAAGATTCTACCATGCATTCTGGCTTGCATGTTCCGTAATCAGTCCATAAACAGTCATTTGCACATTGGCAATCTTTATAATCATATAAACAATCTTCATTATTGCACTCAGGATCACACATTCCATTTCCAAGCATGGCTGGAAAACATCCATCTGCGCAATGACCACAATCATGATTATCAAGATCACAGTCTCAATTATCACAAGCTTCATTACAATTTCCATCTCCAAGCATTGAGTCTAAACATCCTGGAGAACAATTGCAATCACCTCAATCAAATCCACAATTTTGAGTATTGCAAGAAAAATCGCAGAAACCATTTCCCAAATTTTGAGGATCACAACCATCAAGATCGATGCAATTCTCGTAGCAATCAGAATTTTCTTTTAAAAGTGATCCATCAATTTGAGGATTTGCATCAAAATTGCAATAAGATGTCATGCATTCAGGGTTGCATCTATGATCACCTTTCTATATAGAAATTACTTTGATACCTGGGCAAATTGATGAAAGACAGTTGAGTTCCAAGCAGCTTGACATTCATAAAAAGAGAAAAACAAATAGATAAATCATTTTTACAAAATACTAATAGTTATTAAGAGATTATTAATTAGCATTATCAGAGCTAAAAATTTTATTAATTTTAATGATTATTGTGATTTATCAGCAAAGGCTAAGTAATTAATGTAATAAACTTTAAAAGGTCTAAGCATAAATTTTGATAGTTGTTTAGCCTTTAAGCTATGAAATTACCGATAATAAATCTAAATCAATAGCAGATAATAATATTTGACAACTTCCACCAAGAACAGTTACTTTTCATTATTTCAAAATATATTTGATACTTCATATATAGAAAAATCTCCACATGTAAGGCTTTTTGCAAATGGGATTGAATAAATAACGATGACACACGCTATATTTTAATTTTCAATTTATATTTGCTGAATCAGTATGGAAGTAAGAAATAACACTTAAATAATAAAAAGCTTATAAATGATTTCTTTAATATTATCCTTACTTAATAGCCTCTTTCTAATTTATATTTGAGTCTTTATTCAATTCAAACGCTTGACTTTCACTGATGTTATTAGAAGATATGGAATTTTCAATCCGATTTAAAGTTTCTTTTGGATATTCAGGGTTTTCGCTTCTTAAACTGCTCTCTTCTATGAAATTTTGAACTTTCGTTGAGCTTCTATAATGGTTAATTTTTTTCAAAATTGATATAAAAAGTTCTTTAACGAGGTAAAATGCCCAATAAAATAAAAAGTAACAATTCGCTATAATGATAAGAGCAAAGAAAAAATACCCTGCGGCATCGCTTAAAGAGCCCATTAAATAATAAAGCCCACTCCATATGGTGACTGCGCATACAATTTTGGCTCTTAATTCCATTTGATTTAGTTTATACTCAGTATAAGGATTGTTTGAATATTGCAGGCGTAAATATATTGAATATAAAACAGCCACAATAAGAGCTTGGAGCCCTGAAGAAGTTTTTGTCAAAAAAACTGAGCAGCAAATCAATATAATTTTGCTATACAATATAATGAATTCCCAATGGAAATACTTTTCTTTGTACCCATTAAAAAGAAATCCATATCTGAAGCGTACGCTCAAATCATTAAGTTTGCTTCTTACTCTGATGATACTTATTAGACAAATTGTTGGCAAAACAATTCCCCATAAAATAATAGTTGGCAATGAAACAATTAATACGAAAAAGAGATGCTCATGGTTTCAGCATCTAATATCAAGGTCTTCTTCAAGCCAAAATTCTCCAGTATTTATCTCAGTGCAATTCATGGATGCAAACATTTTTTTCACAGTGCTTGGATGAATCAAAAATAATAGAATAATGCATGTTGAGATAAAGTCATCCCAAAAAGTTTTATATGATTTTTTTACTAATTTGATAAAACTCCAGAATAAGAAAGAAAGAATTACCATGACAACTGGGATTAAAGCAACAACAATAAGAACTCTGAAATAAGCCAAGTTGCTGTTTTCATTACTTTTAAATAAGCATTGAAATGAATAAATTTGCCAGTACACATAATCTGCATTGCTCTGAATTTTAAAAAGACTTAATACGTCTGATGATCAGTTAAGTTTAAAAGTTGATGCTAGATTGATCATCTGAATATAATTCAATAATATTTTTATATGAATTGACATAAGTGATTTTTGCTTCAAAGCAGATTTTCTTGTAGTTTTTACTACAAGGACAGATAAAATTATCAATCCTATTGTGATTCCTATCGCCATTAAATTATTATTTGTATATCCTGGACAGTGTTCACATTTATTGCTTGACGTATAAGAATATTCAGCCTTGCAAGACTGACATTTATTACCTTCATAAGCTTCTCCGCACTCTCCCGTATAAGAGATATTATTTTTATCAGGAGAGCCTAAACAAGCTCTAGGATTTGGGCATTTTCAAAATTTATCCGTATACATATTATCTCTTCAATATCCAGGTTTTGGAACCATAGTGTAATTTCCGTAGCACTCAGCTTCATCTGGGCAAGTAAGACATGATATCAAATCAGAATTTAAACTATAAAATCCTTGAGGACATACTTGGCAGTTCTTTCCTGATTTAACCTCACCTAGCTTACACTTTCTCATATTCACATTTAAAATTAAATTCTTGCTGTAAAATGCTTGCCCTGAAGCTTTTATTTTTTCTATGTCAATTGATTCAGAGGTGACCATTATTTGAATATCAGATCCTGGCTCTTCAGAGATGACGAAATTAGAGAAGTTGAATACTCCTTTTATAGCCGTAACTTTAGTTGCTCCTGATATTTGTGTTGTAAAGTTGATTGATTTTAGCTCTGCTTCGCTTACATTATCAGTTCTCGCAATATTATTCAAATCATCGACCAAAGCAACAAGAAGGAGATTTTTTATATTTTGCCCAGATGCAATTCCTGTTAAATTGGCACTTGAAATTGGATCAGCTAACCCTCGTCTATTGTTAAAATCTACTAAGCTTCCATCGACTTTTACTTGAACTAGTTTTATTGGGTATGAAGAAATGTCTTCTCCATATTCAGCAGCATTATTCTGAAATTTATTGTCAAAAAACGAAGGTAATTGATTATCTCAACTAATCCCTCCACCATTGAACTCTGCAGAATTTTCAATAAAAACACTTGAATTTACAGTAAACTTACAATTATTATTCTCAAGGCAATTCATATTGACTCCTCCTCCAATTCCATTAGTAATTTTCAGATTTGTTAAATCTTTCGCTGAAAAGGCTTTATTCTGATTAAAGTATGACGAAAAAACATTTAAGTTTGCATCATTCGAATATATTGCTCCCCCGTTTTGCGCTGAATTATTTGAAAAAATGCTTGAACTTACGTTTATTCAGCTATTGACTTCTTTCTCAGACTTTAAAAATAATGCACCTCCATATAGAGATGCAGTATTATTAGAAATAGTGCAAGATTTAATATCTATTCTTTTGCATGAATCACAATAAAGTGCTCCTCCGTTAGCTCCAGATCCGTTGCTTAAAGAAGAATTTACAATTTCCAGCTGTTTTACTTGTATTCCATATATCCCTGTGAGAGAAAATTGATTAAAAGTAGAATTTGTGATAAATAATTCAATTTGATTTGCATTTATGATCCCACCTGCTATTGAACTCTCTATATCAACAAAATTCGAATTGCTTATAGTTACTTGACTGCCGAATGTCGCATAAATTGCTCCTCCTTTAGGAGACGATAATTTGCTAAAAAATGAATCATTGATTGATAACACACTTGAGCTTGAAAATATCCCTCCGCCACTTTCACTTGATTTCCCATTGCTAAATGTTGTATTTTGGACATAGACATTACTTTCAGTAAATAAATAAATAAAATTTCCTGAGCCGCTTCACTGATTTTCAAATTTAGTATTATAGATTTCTGCACTAGAAAAAGTTAATAGCACTCCTGAAGTATATCCGCCAGCTGAATTATTGTTGAGTGTAGATGATGAAATAGATAATTTAGAGCTAATCAAAGTAATTACACCAACATTTGATGCATGATTATTTGTAAATTGAGAGAAAAGCAACATAGAAGTTTCCAAGTTGCAATTAAAAGTAAAAATAGCAGAGCCATCTTTTCCGCTAGAATTTTTTAAAAATTTTGAATTTGATATATAAAAATGAGAGTCTTGCTCAGCATTCAAAGCTCCACCTTTGCCTTTGGCTATGTTTTGAATAAATGTACAGTTATCACAGTAAAATGCTGATTTAAAGCTTATTGCTACAGCTCCTCCATATTCTTCACTTGTATTATTTATAAATTGCGAGCTAGCGTGTAAAATTGCTGAGTTTTGAAGATAAAAACAAGATCCATATAACCCAGAATTAAACTGAAATATTGAGCCAGAATCGAAAAAGTAATCAAAATCTAGAGAAACAACTCTTCCATTATTATACTCAAAAATGCAATTATTTGTCATTATAGTTGAGTTTCTATTTTGATTGTCTACATATATAATAGAGTTTCCAGTATTTCTTCTAAAAACAGACAATTCAATGTTTAATTTGGTGGGTGAAAGTTTTGTATCTTCTGTTATATCAATAAATAAAACTGCTGCCAAAATTGAAAAATTCTCTATAAAATTGCAGGATTTAATTGATAAAATGCCACCTCCATAATATAAAACAATTGCTCCAGACTTTTCAGAGTAATTTTCATTAAATTCAGAGGCTACTATTGCTGAATCTTCGGAAAGCAAGACAGAATCATCAATATATAAAGCTGCCCCATAAGCAGCATGATTTTCTGTAAAATTAGCTTGTGAAAACCTGAGATTAACCTTCAGATTTAATCTGGATTTTTCTATAAAAAAAATTGCCCCTCCATTAGTTTTAGCTGAATTTTTGTTGAAATCACTTGAAGAGATGCTAAGCAAGGAATCTTTGCTGGCTTGAAATGCAGCAAGGAAATATAATGCTCCGCCATTTCCTTGTCTTGCCTCGTTTGATTCAAAGACTGAAGATTCTATAAAAACGCTTAAACCAGTAAAATGAACTGAAGGTGACAGATTTGCTGAATTATTAATAAATGAGCAATTCGATAAGTGCAAAAGATTTTCACTCTCTATTTGAAGAGCCCCATATCCTGAAATGTGATTATTGATATTTTCAAAAAATGAAGAATCTGTAAAGCTTCTATCATAGGATCCTGTAAAATAAAAGCAAATTGGTAATAATCCACTACCAATGTTGCCAGAGCAACTTACTGAAGTCAAATTATTGAAATCTGAATCATAAATTATAAAAGTTGGGGAGGATGCTCTACAAGTATTATTTGAGATGCTCAAACCTTCAATGTATAAATTAAAAAAGTTGGAAAAACTGACCATAAAATTGCAATCTATTGGTTTTATGTCTGATTTTCCTTTGCTTATATATAAATCTCACATATTTCTGTTTTGGATAAAATAGTCAAGAACTAAAGAATTAATATTTGCGCTTTCATCTGGAGATCCATTAGAAATTAATTTTAAGTTTTTCAAATCCACATTCGCCAAATTAGTGGCATCAATCATTCCTTTTGCATAGTTATTTTTGAAAGTAATCTCAATCAGTCTGCATCATCTTGGGAGTAAAATTGCAGAAGTAAATCTACTAGAATAGCCAATAACTATATCTTTTACTGTTTTTGTTTTGTATTCATCCAAAATTTCTGGATTCTGTATATAAATTAAGGAGTCTTTTTCTGCTCCATTTGATATAATTGTCAAATTTTTTAAGTGGATATTTAAAAGTAATCCTAAAAACTCTATATGGATCACTCCAAAGCTTCCGTAGTTTGAGATGAATAAGACATTCGCAAAGTATATATGGGAAAGCATCAAATAAGTCAAATAATTTGTTTCGTTGCGAGTATTTTCATAACTCTCAACATTTAATTTGGAATAAAATATCCCTGTCTCGCAATAGTTATACATAAAGTTGCAATTGCTTATTTCAATATTCTTCATTTGACTTAAATAAAACATTGAAGCACTTGAAAGTGAACTTTGTGACTTTAAGTAGATTAAATTGTAGTTAAAATCAACATTTTTTATTGTATAAGACGAATAAGCTTCAGAATACAAAAATCCACGAAAGTCAAGCGGATCCCCAAATTCATATCCATTATTTAATCTTGTCACAGAGCCTCCGATATATATGAAATCTGAGCTGACTCCTTCATAACTGTTTTTATATATAACTGCATTTTTTTCTTTCCCTCTTAATCATATATTATCAAATGTGACATTAAGCAATTTTATAGTTCCATATCCAGAAATGATAGAATCATAATTAAATCTTCAATTTCTTATTTCGACATTTTTCAATATTAAGGTTGATTCAACTTCAAATAGACTGAGACTCTCATCACTGAGCAGTTGGCAGTTTTCAATTGGAATATTTGACAATATACATTGACTTCGGTCATCGTAGATACATCCATCATTTTCATTGTAAGAATTAAATGAGCAATATTCACAATAAATGGAGTCATTACATGTTATGTATTGTTCTGATCCATCAAAAATCACATTTTCAAAAGTTATTTCACCCATAGGTATTTGGCATGAAAATTTCGATCATCCATTAAGCTTTATTAGAACTTTATTCTCACTGTATGAAGCTATTGTAAAATTAACTGGAGCCTGTATAAACGTATAAAATACACTACAGTCAGTTAGAGTGTAATTTCCATCATCAGACAAAAATAAATATATTACTTGCTTAACTTGAGCTATATATCATAGAGACTGAAATGCATAGTCAAGAGTTTCATAGGGATTTTCCAAAGTCCCATTTCCAGAAGGAAATGGTCCTTTCTGAGTCGAAGTCACATAATAAAATTTATAATCCGAAATATTTGCGAATTTATAAGTATCTCAATATGCTAGATCAAATCCGTGAAGGGTTGTATATGTTATAAAAGTGCGTGTCAATTCATAAACATTGTATAGATCGCAAGAGTACACATTGCAATCATTGCAAAAAAAAGTATCATAATAGGGGAAATCTGCACAAGGATTATCCATAATGTGACATAATCCATAATTGCATTCTCTAAAGTAGCATTCTGGGTAGCACGATTCTTCATCTAGTGACATTGTTAGGTTGCATGCACCATGCGATACTTCTGAACAGCTATTAAAAGACATGACACTATTTACATTGCCGCCATATAATGCTTGCTGATAAATAGTATATCTTATCAAATCCTTATCATAACATCATTTGCTAGGATCGTTGCTTATTATATCATAATTGCAGTCACTCACTAAGCAATGAGGCATGCATTTTCCGTAATCTTCTGATTTGCATAATAATGAACATCCGCAAGCATAATTATCATATTTACATCTGAATACATCGCAAGCTTCATCACACAAATCATTTCTAAGCATCTCCAAAGAGCACCCAGTTGCACAGAATCCACACATACCATCATCAAAATTACAGCCTTCATTATTGCAAATCTCATCACATATATTATTTTGCAATAATAAAGAAGTGCAACCAGGAGAGCAGTCGCAATCCGAATTATCAAAATTACACTCTTCAACGTAGCAGGCTTCATCACAAATAGAATTTCCAATCATATATATATAGCAATCAGATGCGCAAGTAAGATTAAGGCAATCTCCATTATCATAATTGCATTCTAAATTATTGCATTCCTGATTGCATACTCCATCTCCTCAAATAGTTGAATTACACTCCACAGCACAATCCCTGCAAGTTCCTGAATCATAATAACACGATGTTGTATTACATTCTGAATCACATTCATTTCCCAACATGGATGAATCACCTAAATATGAAATACATGAAATAGCACAGTACCCACAATCTCCAAGATCATATCCACATTCTAATTTATTACAATCAGAATCACAAATACCATCACCAAGCATCTCTAACCTGCAAGAGTTTGGATAAGTTGTACATTTTGAAAAGCAGTCCGATTTTTGGACATCATCTGTATTGTTATAAAGAGCACCAATATCATAATTGCAGTAAGAATACATGCAACTCAGGTTACAAATACCATCACCTTGCTATTTAAAAGTTACGAGAATGGGAGGGCATTTGTTAGGGTTGCAGATCAGATCGATACTTATAACTGAAATTACAAAAAGCAACACAATCCAGCTCATAGCAAAATATATGCAATTAAAACAGATATAATTTATTATCAATTAATTCTTGTGCTAAGAAATATTTTCTAAAGCATGATGCTTTATATGGAGGAGGCTTGTGCTTTTTACCAAGCACTTTAGTCAGAAATCAATATGAAATTATGTCTAGCAAATAATTTAATAAATAGTGCATAAAAAGGAAGAGTGGTTTAGAAAAATAATTTTGGTATAAATATAAATTTATCAGAGCTTAGACAAAACCAAGTAATTTTAAATCAAAATATCATATATAAAACAATTTACTATGGAATAGGAGAAGGCATCATTAAAGGTTGCCAAGATATGAGTACTTGCAGATTTTGCATAAAATCAAATAACTTTGTGAGCAATTTGGCACAATATAATGAAGGAGCCATAATCTGGCATGATCAATTGCTGACCTATTTGCACTCTAATCCTTCTTCAGAGTGCCAATTATACAGAACTTTAAATAGCGCAAATTCTAAAAGCACAATTTCTATTAATTCATTAAAATTTTTGTATTCGAGCTTTATAAGAAAAACTTTGTTTTCCATTATTTAAAACAAAATGCAATAATAATCAATCTTTATTTTAGTAAACAAATAAATAAATTTTCTTGATACACTTCACTGATTTTCAAATTCAGTATCATAGATTTCTACACTGGAAAAAGTTAATAGCACTTCTGAAGTAAATCCATCTGCTGAATTATTGTTGGGTGTAGATGATAAAATAGATAATTTAGAACTAATCAAATTAATCACACCAGCATTTGATGTATGATTATTCATAAATTGAGAGAAAAACAACATAGAAGTTTCCAAGTTGCAATTAAAAGCAAAAATAGCAGAGCCATCTTTTCCACCAGAATTTTTTAAAAATTTTGAATTTGATATGTAAAAACGAGAGTCTTGCTCAGCATTTAAAGCTCCACCTTTCCTTTTGCTGTGTTTTGAATAAATGTACAGTTATCACAGTAAAATGCTGATTTAAAGCTCATTGCTACAGCTCCTCCATACTCTTCACTTGTATTATTTAAAAATTGCGAACTTGCGTGTAAAACTGCTGAGTTTTGAAGATAAAAACAAGAGTCATATAACCCTTCCATTATTATACTCAAAAATGCAATTATTTGTCATTATAGTTGAGTTTCTATTCTGATTGTCTACATATATAACAGAGTTTCCAGTATTTCTTCTAAAAACAGACAATTCAATGATTAATTTTGACCGTAAAAGCTTTGCATCTTCTGCTATATCAATAAATAAAACTGCTGCTGAAACTGAAACATTATCAACAAAATGACAGGATTTAATTGATAGAATCCCACTGCCATAGTAAACTTCCTCACATACATCATTTCTAAGCATATCTAAAAAACACCCAGTTGCGCAGTATCAACATTGGCCATCATCAAAATTGCAGTCTGCATTATTACAAATCTCATCGCATACATCATTTTCCAATAATGAAGAATTGCATCCAGGAAAGCAATCACAATCGGTATTATCAAAATTGCATTCTTTTACATGGCAAGTTTCTTCACAAATAGAGTTTCCAATCATATAAAAATAGCAATCAGTTGCACAAGTAATATTGAAGCAGTCTCCATTGTCATAGTTACATTCTAAATTATTGCATTCTTCATTGCATACTCCATCTCCTCAAATAGATAAATTACAACCCACAGCACAATCTGAGCAAGCTCCTAAATCATAGGAGCATGAAGTTGTATTGCATCCTGGATCACATTCATTTCCCAATTGAGATAATCTGCCTAAATATAAAATACATGATTTGTCACAATAGCCGCAATCTCCGAAATCGAATCCACATGCTGGAATATTGCAAAAATCGTCACCTACCCCGTCTCCAAGTGAATAAAACCGGCCACAAACAAAAGTAATATCAGTGCATTCGGAATAGCAATCTGACAAGTGGATATCAGCTGAGCTGTTATAGAGGGTTCCTATATCATAATTGCACTGGGGAGTCATGCAATTGAGGTCGCAAATGCCATTGCCTCGCTATGTTGAAATTACCACATAAGGAGGGCATTCGTTGGGATTACACACTAAATCTATGCCAAAAACTGGAATTAAAAAAAAGCAGCACAATCCAAACCATAATTTATTACAAAATAGAATAAAAAATATGAAAATAATTGATAGGAAGTGCTTTGTATTGTTTGATTGCTTTATTTTAAAGGATCTTCTGAATATGAAGCTAGAGAGATGCCAAGTTGCGATTTCTAGGTGGCATATCAAATAAAAATAAACTTTAAATTAGTCCAGCGACATAAATTTTGAATTTTGATTTTAAACAGTAATAAATACTTAATTGATCAAATAATAATTAAATAAAAGTGATTAATGAATATTTGAGTTGTTAAGATTAATCCTCAAAGTTTTAAAGATATTAAATAAAAACAATTATGAGAATTTGTTTAATTATTAGCTAATGAGCTTTGTTCTGAGGGAAACGGATCCAATTCCAATGAACTTATTTCATTACCCTTTAAATGAAATAAATGTTCAACACTTGAGCTGCTAATGATAATTGGCACGGTTGACTTTCTATCTTGATTATAATTAGTTTTATCATTCCAATTCGTTTCTTCTAATATCATAGAATCCTCTCTAACCTGATACTTTTTTCCTCTTTTAATTTTTAAAAATCTTTCTAAATACATGAAACAGTTTTTGAAAAGTGAGATTTGTAATAAAAGCTTGATAGCAATATAAATGATAAATATCAAGTTAAAAAGCAATAAAATGATAAGTATAATATCTTTAGCAATAGTATCTAAGCCGCCTGCTAGAAAGAAAAGCCCAGCCGTAATTGTTATAAGAGTAGTAATTCTGGAAAATAAGTCAATTTTATTTAAGGAATCTTCAAGATATGGCTGATTTTTTGCTTGAGTATGGAGAAACAAAGCCAGCAAGAGCGTTACTGTAAGCGCTTGAATATTTGTTGAAATATTTGAGAAAAATACTGAGAGTGCAATTAAAATAACTTTTCAATACAAGACTACAAACTCCCAGTAGTAATGCTTTGAGTTATATCCATTAAATAAAAATCCATATCTCAATTTAATTGCTGTACTTTCCAATGTGTTTTTGGTTTTTACTAATTTTATAAGGCAAAGAGCTGGAACTGCAATAATCCAAATATTTATTGTTGGCAATGCAAATAAAAGAGCAAAAAATAAGTGATTGTAGTCCCAACATCTAATTCCAAGATCTACAT
>CATKHM010000465.1:0-18359 GCA_949751825.1 Blepharisma undulans
CCAAACTGCAGAAGCCACCCCACAAACCCAACCACAAGCACCAGCTAAAAAGTAACCTAAGAATTTTCACATAGTTGAAGCTAAAAATTTGTTGTTAAAATTAAGTGAATAAAGTGAAAAATAATTGGAAATTGCTGGGAATAAAATCATTAGAATATGAACAAGCTAGTTAAATATGGATCTCTCTTTATCGTGTTTATGTGAGTTGGGATTATTTTCCTATTTTTCATCAGCTTAAACCAAAACAGCGTTGGGTTAATTATACAAGAAATAAAGTTTTATCAAGAAAATCTCAAGCCTAAGATTTCTCTATATGATGATGAAAAATCTCTTAAAAATCTTGATTTATCATGTAAACCTGAATCATTTGGCTATACTGAAAAAGAAGCAAATCTTCTTTTTCCAGACAAAAAATATCCAAAATGTCATGATAAATCAGCAGGTAATATGATTGATATGAATTTTGATACAAATTTGTTTACAATGAATTGTAGTGGAAAATTTGTCCTTGGCACTTTTGAAAATGGGGAAAATTTGCAAGAATATTTGCCTTCTAATGCAATTCAGACTTATTCTGGGCCAGTTTCACTTAATTCAGAAGAATGAGCATTTGGGACATGTGAAAATTTTAGATTGGATAATTATGAACATGTCATTTATAAGCTGAGAAAGAATCAAAAATCATTAGAAAGAGCTAAAAGTAGTTTAAAAGGAAAACCAATAAATATCATAATGCTTGTCATAGATTCTTTATCAAGAAGAAATTTTTTCAGAAAATTACCAAATACAGTTGATTTTTTGAATAAAAATATTTCAAATAATTTTTCTATTTTTGACTATAAAATTCATCATATTTTGGGTCAAAATTCTGATACGCATTATATGCCGACATTTTTTGGGGATATTTATTATCAATTTCAATCGAATTTAGGTAATGAAGACCCATATTATGAAGATTCTTTATGAAAATATTTACATGAAAGAGGATTTGTCACGCTATTTGGAATGGACTATTGCGGGGATATTTTGGCTAAATTTTTAGGGAAAAAACCAAAATTTGACCATATTATGGGAAAATTTTGATGCGTCGCCAGTCAAATGTATGGACATAGCCAGAGTTTAACAAAAGAAAGATGCATCGGGAATAAAAATGCTCATGAGTATTTATTGGATTATTATTTGCAGTTTTCTGAGGCTTATAAAGAAGTTTCAAGGTTTTCTTATATACATTTGAGTACTGCCCATGAAAACACAGGAACTGTAATTTCAACACTTGATGACGATTTAGTAGAATTTTTGAGAAAATATTTGAGCAATAAGGAAGATTCTGTTTTATTTTTAATGGGAGATCATGGGATGAGATATGGAAATTGACATAAAACAAAAAATGGAGGCCAAGAACATAAACTTCCTTTGCTACTTATAATTCCTTCGAATTCTCTTTTAGCTCAAATTCCTGATAGTTCTTCTATTTTACAGCATAATTCCAATAGACTTATAAGTAAGTTTGATTTTCACACAACTTTGCTGCATTTAGGAAATTTTCCTAATATTAATGACAATAAAGAAGAAATTAAATTGAAAACTTCCAAAAGATACGAAACTTATAACTTATTTTCCGAAAAAATTCCCAATGATAGAAAATGCGAAGACATTGGGATATCAAAACATTGGTGCGGATGTCTCAACTATGAAACAATTTCTACAGACAATACTATGGTAAAAAGCCTTGCAATGCTAATCGTTCGGAATTTGAACCTTGAAAACTTGTTTAAAAACTCATATAAAGCATGCAAAGAAATGAGTATTAAAAACATTCTTTATATTGGAAAAATAGAAGGTAAAGATTTTCATAGCCTAAAAATAAAATTCACTATAAATGAAAGTGAGGCTGCAATTTTTGAAATTTTATTAGAGCTATCATATGAAGAATTACCAAAAAAAGAAAATGAATTTTTTGACTCAAAACAAGCAAAATATCAAGATTTCAGATTTTATAAAATAAAATACATCCAAAGACTAGATGATTATATAGATAAATGCACTGAGTTGATTTTAATGAAAGATTTGGATCCACTTTACTGCATTTGTGATGATGATGTATAATTTCTTTAAATAAAATTATTATTAGAAATAATGAATAAGCTCGTAAAAATAGGAACTTTCTCATTACTTCTACTATGAATTTTTATCGTTATAATTCTTTTTGAGTTTCCAGATGAGAGTGAGCCAGAAGTAATAGTGCCTCTAAAGCCAGATACTGAAATTTTGACTGATTCCCCAATAATAGAAATTGAACACCAAACAAGCGAATTACCAAGAACTAATCAATTGAACATTCTAGATGACGAAATTTCTATCAATTCTCTTAATTTAGCCTGCAAGCCTGAATCTTTTGGATACAGTGAAGAAGAAGCTTTTCTCTTATTTCCAAACATAACCTATCCCAGATGTGAAGAACGATATAATTCAAGCCAAGAAATGTTTTATATTAACCGCAAGGATAATACTTTACATATGAATTGTACTGGAAGAGTCGTTTTAGGACAATTTGAGTCTCGCGAACAATTTGGAAAATACCAATATAATAATCGACCTAAAGAATATTGAGCACCAATTCAATTAGAGTCACAGGAATATGCATTTGGGACCTGCAATTTCTATAAAACATCCAATTTTGAGCATGTTGCTTATAAACTTAGACCAAAAGAACAATCCTTACAAAGGGCTAAATGATCTTTGATTGGAAAACCGATAAATATTGTTATGCTAGTAATTGATTCTCTTTCACGACGAAATTTTTTTAGAAAACTCCCAAAATCTCTTGATTATTTAAATTCCAATACAAAAAATTTTTCAATTTTTGATTTTAAGCTGCATCATATCATGGGTCAAAATTCTCCTGCAAGCTATATGCCTACTTTTTTTGGAGAAATGCCATTCAAGCAGGCAAAAAAAGTATTCAGAGGAGATTTATACTATTCTATCTCTATATGAAAATACTTGCATGAGCGAGGATTTGTTACTTTAATGGGAATGGATAACTGTGGTGAAAATCTACCAAGTTTTATAGGTAGAAATCCTAAAGTTGACCATATAATAGGTTCATTTTGATGTGCAGCAAAGGCTTATTATGGATATAGCCAAAGTTTGAAAAGAGAAAGATGCATTGGTAATAAAAATGCCCACACATATATGCTTGATTATATATTAGATTTTTCAGAAACTTATAAAAATGTATCAAGGTATACTTATATGCATATAAATACTGCCCATGAAGAAACAGGAACTGTGATTTCTACATTAGATTTAGATTTAAAAAATTTTTTGAATGATTTTACAAATAGAGATGAGGATTATGTGCTTTTTCTGATGGGAGATCATGGAATGAGATATGGGTCTTGATTTAAATCAAAAGATGGCTCACATGAACACAAATTGCCACTTTTGTTGACTATAGTGAAAAATTCAGTTTTGGAAAATATTCCTAATAGCGAAAAAGCGTTGTTTCATAATTCAAATAGACTTATAAGCAAGCTGGATTTTCATACCACTTTACAGCATCTTGGAAATTACCCTGATATGGAATCTGGGATATCTGATATTAGAGAAAAAACATCAAAAACGAAAAAAACGTATAATTTGTTCTATGATTATATTCCAGATAATAGGACTTGTGAAGATGCGGGGATCCCAGTTTATTGATGTGGCTGTAAGCCTTTTGAAGAAATCACTGAAAATCCAAATATTGAAAATTTCACATATTTAACAAATAATGTTATAGACACATTTAACCACGAAAATGGAATTTACGATAAATCAGAAGACACAATCTGCTTAGAGCTGAATTTAAATAAAACCACCTATATAGGAAAACAAGAAGACGGAGACATAAGCTACTACAAAATAAAATTCACAATCCAAGAAAAAGCCTCAGCTCTCTTTGAAGTCATAGTCCGACTCGCAAAAATTCCCATCACCAAACGAGAATCCGAATATTTCAACGTAAAAAACATCACTTTTGGAGAATGGCAATATTACAATATCATGAACGTCAATCGTCTCGACGCTTACGACAGCATCTGCAAAGACGAAATCCTCAAAAAAGGCTTCGATCCTGTCTATTGCATCTGCAACGAAAATTCCTTCCAAGTTTCCACAAATTCTACACAAAATGAAGAAAATTCAGAAAGATTATAATAAATCTAAAATTATTTCATTATACCTGAAAAGCCGGAATTTTGTTTTCTATTGGATTTGTCATACCTAAATTATATAGTGTTGTAGTCAGCCATCGTCTGGTGTTTTCGTCCATCATCATCGCTTGCGTCGGCTCTTTAAATGATGCAGGAATATATTTTCTCAAAAATTCTCTCCCTTTTGCATGCTCTGAAATCCTCAAAAAACACCTTACAATATGTTTCAGTAGTCTTTGGGAAGGTGTTTCTTTCATGGTGTCAATCATATTGTTAAGCACACTACAAACGGTGTGGAGGCGGTCAAAAGTCTGACATAAATAAACTAATCCGTTTTCATCTGATAGGATTTTTTGGATAATGAATGTGGCTACTGTTTTGGATAATTCGCTGCCTCTGTCCATGATTCTTAAGCAGAGTGGGATAATTTCGGTATGGATCAAAAAATTGATGACTTCTGGGTCGTCTGCTTTTACTAAAGCACCTATAACACCTAGAGAGGTTAGCTTTAAATACTCATAAGGTCGGGAATTACTGATTGTATTGAGAAATGGGTATAAAAATAGTGGAATGTGAGCTGATAAAAAGAGACTACGAGTTTCTGTATGAGAGGCGACACATTGGAGTAAAGCGAGAACGTTGCAGACTCTGTTTGAAGCTGTAACACTTAGAGTAGGAGGAACTAAAAGAGGATAAACATCGACAATTTCTTGGAGGAGAGCTGCAATGGTACCTACGGAATGTCAGAGAATTGGGGCAAGCTCTGTGAAGGATTCTCGGTTTCGTGAAAGTTCGACGAGGGCTTCTTCTCTCTTTTCTGGGATGATGAGATCTTGGACGAGCTTGGACATGACTTGCTTGATGTTTTCCATATTTAACACTATAATAAAAATTTCATTAGGAAAAGCAAAAGTAAGCTGGAGGGATTAAGCTGCGAAAAGTTTTTAAAAATTTAGAACAAGTGAATGATATGGAAATGCCCAAATGCAATGAATTTTTAAAATAGACAGCGTTTTTAAAAGAAAATTAATTCTTTAAGCCAAGTATTTTTTCATGATGTGGCCGACTCAAAAATAAAATACTGATGTAGATTTTAACGAAATGTAAAAAATTTAATAAAATGCATTGCAAAAAAGGTTATAAAAGCAAAATCCTTGCAAAAGAGCTGATTCTGTGTATTTTATTCGAGATTAATATATTTTTGAAATAAAATCCTTATAACATGATCACTGATAATGAATCAACTCTTTGTTCTATTATAAAATGAAAAAGTTTCTTAAAAAAGTGGAGAGAGAAACAAAGAGAATTAATCATCAGGCGAAAGGCATATTAAATGCTATCAATAACCCCAATAGGGCTAAAAAATTAAAAATCAAACTGAATTCTGCCCAAAAAGCTGCTGAAAATGTAAACAACCCAAAAGACAGACAAGAAAGTGAATATAATTCTGGCGATGAGAATTCGATATCTGAAAGCATAGATGTCTCTGAAAAACATGATTCAGATTTTGAATATTATAAAACTATTGGGGATTTGTGTTTGGAATTATTGGGGCAAGAAAATGGCATCACAAAAATCAGAGCATTAAAAGAAGCTTACAAAAATGATGAAATTGCTTCTGAAATAATTAATGAAATTCTTCTAAAAGAAGAAAAGCGTTTTTCAATGCAAATGGATGAACAAAGAGCATTGAGAATTTGAAACAAACTGATTTTAAAAGATGATTATAGCTTGGATCTATATGAGACTAAAAAATTTGAAGACAAGCTGATATTAAGATTAATTTGACAAGAAAAAAAGCGCAGACTTGAAATAAAAGAACTAAATATTCTAGTAGATATAGAAATAATGGAAATAGTTGATTCTTATGTGGAAAAGGTGGTAAGCAATTTGTTGAATAAAATAGCAAAAAGAGTATTCATAAAGAAGGTATTAATGGAATTAAGGGAGTTAGAACAGCAAAAAAATCTATTAAAAGAGGATAAAAATTTTGAGCCCTAAACTTAAACTCCGAGAGTCGCAAGTTTTAAGGCATAAATTATGTTTAAATTTGCAATAAGAAAATTTCAATAAATTTTAAATAATTGGGTTATTTGTACTTGAAAATTTTTCTTAAACGAATTATTGAAAAGTGAAAATCCAATGAGAAGGTATCCAATGGAAATAGAAGATCTACCTGGTTCACATACTCTCTTGAAAATTATTGAAATCTACAGCAGAATCTTGATTTGTGCTAGGATTAAGATAGCCCCCATTGCAAATATAATGCTTTATTTCGAATCCTATCAAAATCTCCAGAATAATCTTGATTTATGCAAAGCTTTTACGAAAAAAAGGGCTTGCAGCATAAGAATAAATACGAAGAGGTAGCTTGCCTTCAAATGGAACAGAAGATCTTCAATTACTAGTTTCATTTAAAAAATTTTCAGCAAATTCTTGACTATTTAAGGGTAAGATGGCGTTCATTATGAAGAAACAGGGCAAAAATCAAAAAGTGAAAATATAAATAGGCAAATTGCTTTCAAGTAAGAAATCCATAGGTGCTCATGCTTCAGTTCAAATCATATCAAAATTTTCATTAATTTCTTGACTTTTGCCTGATGGCGTCAATTATGAATAAATAGGGCATGAAATGAAATCCAAAGGGGCGATTTTAATGTAAAGGAAATCAGGGTATCACAAATACTCATGTTTTAGTTCAAGTTCCATTGAAATCTTCAGTAGAATCTTGATTTTTGCTGGTTAAATATGATTTTCATTAAGATTAATAGGGTCTGATGCTAATAAATTGACAATAAAAATTAAAGGAGCGACTTGCTTTCAAGGAAAATAGATACCTCAAAGAAATCTCCAGAGAATTTTTAACTTGTGCAATTGTAAAGATGGGCATTCTCCATGAACAAATAGGAACATAACATAAAAATAAAAAATGAAAATCCAAAGGTCAGCTTGTCTTCAAGAAAAATAGAAGATCTACAAGTGCTGACGCATCAATTAGAATCCTATCAAAAATCTCCAGCAAAAATCTTGATTTGTAGTTAAATAAATATGGCATCAACGGCATAGAAATAGGAGATGGAATTTTCATACCAAAAATTTTTACATGCTAATCTCATTTGTCAATGCAATTTTCACATACAAAATACTTACTAAATTATATAAATATATTATTGGATCGCAGTAAGTAGACTATTTATAATTTCCCTGCTCTATAAACTTAGAATACAGAGATTGAATGGACTGAAATAATGCTGGCAAAAAAACCATGAAGCCACTTTTCATGCTATTATAACAAAAATCCATAAATAAAATTCTATTTTATTATAAACTCAGAAATTTAACCAAAAAAGGAGCCAGAATGTTTTATGAGTGATGCTCTCAAAATAGATGCTTCTATTTAAAAATTTTAATAAATGGATTTGTAGAATCCTGTCTGGATAGCAAATAATAATAAAATAGATGATTCTTAATATTGTATTCTTAGCAAATATAATTTTCCAAAATTCCTTAAATAGTATGATCGTCAATAATTGATTAAGTATTGTTCTTCTTATAAAATGAAAAAATTTCTCAAAAAAGTGGAGAGAGAAACAAAGAGAATTGATCATCAGGTGAAAAGCTTAGTAAATACCATCACTCATAAAAAAAGTGATAAGGAAGTTAATACAGATCAAACCCCTGACCCAAAAAATGCTGAATCCTTTAATGAATCAAAAGATAGGCAAGAAAGTGATTTTAATTCTGGCAATGAAAGTATGATACGCGAAAAGATAGCCATCCATGAAAAGCATGATTCAGACTTAGAGCATTATAAAATTATTGAAAATTTGTGTTCGGACTTATTGGAGCAAGAAAATGGTATCATAAAAATCAGGGCATTGAAAGAAGCTTACAAAAATGATAAAATAGCTTCTAAAATAATTAATGATATTCTTCTAGAAGAAGAAAAACGTTTTTCAAAGCAAATGGATGAACAAAGAGCATTGAGAATTCGAAATAAACTGATTTTAAAAGATGATGATAACTTGGATATGTATGAGGCTAAAAAGTCTGAAGACAAGCTGATAATAGAATTAATTAAAGAAGAACGTTTGCGTAGAAGCGAAGAAAAAAGCCTGAATTTTCAGTTAGATCAAGAAATAATGAAGATAATTGACTCTTATGAGGAAAAGGTGGTAAACAGTTTGTTGAAAAAAATAGCCAATGAAATTATTTATGAAAAAGCCATTAAGATTAAGAGAGTCGGTACAGCTGAAGAATTTATTAAACAAGAAGGAAAATCTCCATCCCAGGACTTCAATTCTAATGAAGAAAATGAATCTTTAAGTGCTAGCTTATTAGAATTAGTTCAAAATTTTGATGAAAGTTATTTTATGCAAGGTGCTAAAGATGAATTAAGTATTATTAAATAAATTTAAATTTATTTTTAAAAGATTTTTTTGGATTTATTTAGTTCATCAAGATTTTGAAAATTTTCAGATGAATATATTTTTTATGATCTATTTTAAATTTTATTGTATATTTCGACTCTTTGGACCACGATTGATATTGCAGAAAATTTTTTATGCAAATTATTGGAAATAATTCTGACTCCTCTTCTTTTGAAAATGACATAAATATAAAGAAATTATAGCAATATCTAAACAATAATTTCACTTGTCATAGTAAATTTTTTGAATTATATGATTTGACAAATATTTTTATCAAATTAATAAAATCCAGTCTCAATTAGCCTCCAGAGAATTACATTATAATTATTTCATTACCTCATATTTTGATATCATTAGCTTAAGTGTGAATCATTTTATTCGAAAAATGGAACTCTTAATGAGAAAAACTTGTATTTATGCAAAAAAAATATTTTAATAGCCTCTGAGCTCTATGATTGACGTATAAAAAGATCAAAAAGAAGGATAAAAACAAAAATCAAAAATATATGAAGATTTATGTGTTTAAATTGGATATAATTTCCAAGCGAATTTTAAGCATTATGAGATCTCAAAAATGCTTTTTTGATTTTCCAGCACCATGCGATTTATTATGGTCCGACAATTGCCTATTAATGCTTTCAATGATAATTTTCTTATATAGTAATTTGGCGAAGAAAAACAAAAGGATGCATTTGAGTTATAAACACTGAAAAAGTGGATATTTTTCATTGAGATATCTTGATTGTTTAAATAATAGCTATAAATTATACATGGGCTGATTAAATTAATAATCAAATTTTCAAAATTTCTGTTGAAATATTGTTGAAAATATCTCGTCTATAGAAATTAGAAAATTAATTGAATATCCGTACAAATGTATAGATTATAATCATCCACAGTTATTTATTATAAAAAAGAAGTTTATTTTCATATGAATTTTAAGGCGCCACTTCCAATAATTCATGCTTTTTCCATAGTCCTTAAAAAGATGGAATAATTTCTTTCTCAATCATAAATTATATTGTTCTTCAGAGATTTTGCTTTACAAAAAGCGCTATAAGCTAAAAAGAGATCTTATAACTCTAAAACACTCTGGTGAAAAATTATTTTTAAAATGGAGATAAGCGTCAAGAAATGCAGGTAAGCGATGGTAAGAAAAGCCCCGAAATATTCTCAACTTATCAAGAAGCTTTATCATTAATTGTAAAAACAAAAGGAAATGATAAGAAATCAACATATTTTTGGAGAAGTGTGGAGATTGCAATCAAAATGTAATAAACTATGAACTTACTCAGAGATTATAATAATAAGCAAATTTTTCTTCCTGCTCCACTAAAATGTAAGCTCTTGAAGAGCTGGAAATTTCTTCTCTGATTCTTCATTATTTATTTCTTTGATATCACATTAAATATAAAATACCCACAAACTCTCAATTTTTCTTAATTCAGATAAAAATGAAATATTTAGATATGTTATTTGAACTATTATTACCGCAGCACCGGTTACAAAATTTTCTTCAAAAATGCCATTATTATATAATGAATAAGCGCTTAGAAATAGGAACTTTCTTATTTATCCTCCTATGTCTAGTTTTCGCCTATACGTTTTATATGTTTTCAGAAGAAAGAACCCTAAAAGTTAAGCATTCCCTAAAATTTGATGTCGATATTTCAATAGATTCTCCTTACGAAAACATCCCTCAAAGCAGTAGAAATTTATTGGATAATCCATTATTTATCTTAAATGATGAAATTTCCATATATCCTCTGAATTTAACTTGCAAGCCTGAGTCTTTCGGATATACCAGAGAAGAAGCTTCCATTTTATTTCCAAATATCAATTATCCAAGATGTGAAGAAAAATATAAATCAAGCCCAGAATTGTTTTATATAAACCGCACGGATAATACTTTGTTTATGAATTGTACTGGAATTGTAGCTTTGGGACCATCAGAAAACAATGAGGAATTTGGGAAGTATAGTTATAATAATCGATATAAAGCATATAATGGGGAGCCAATAGCACTTGAAACAGAGGAATATGCGTTTGGATCTTGTGATATTAGCAAAACGACAGGTTTTGAGCATGTTGCGTACAAGATAAAGATGAAAGAAGAATCCTTACAAAGAGCCAAAAATTCTTTGCGTGGAAAACCTATAAATATTGTGATGCTAGTTATTGATTCTCTCTCACGGAGAAATTTTTTTAGAAAACTACCACAATCAGTTGATTATTTAAATTTTATTTCAAAAAATTTTTCTATTTTCGATTTCAAATTGCATCATGTTATAGGACAAAATTCCCAATACAGCTTTATGCCAACATTTTATGGAGATATCCCTATTGTTATTGCACCACATATGCCTTATGGAGACCAATATTATGACATCTCTATATGAAAATATTTACATGAGAGAGGGTTTGTTACCATGATGGGGATGGATAATTGTGACGATAATTTACCGCAATTTATAGGGAGAAAGCCAAAAGTTGACCATAAAATGGGGTCAATTTGGTGTGCAGCAAGTGCATTATATGGATATAGTGAGAGCTTAAAGAAAGAAAGGTGCGTTGGGAACAAAAATGCACACGCTTGAATGATGGATTATATATTGGATTTTTCTGATGTCTATAAAAATGTATCAAGATATACTTATATGCATATAAATACTGCTCATGAATCAACAGGTACTGTAGTTGCTACATTGGATTTAGACTTAAAAAATTTCCTGCAGGATTTTTTAAATAGAGATGAAGATTCTATACTATTTTTAATGGCAGACCATGGTATGAGATATGGGGAATGATTCAAAACAAAAGATGGCTCACATGAACACAAATTGCCACTTTTATTGATAATAGCCAAGAATGAAGTCTTAGAAGCGATTCCTAATAGTTCGCAGGCTTTGCTTCAAAATTCAAATAGACTTCTAAGTAAATTTGATTTTCACACAACTTTGCAACATCTTGGAAATTACCCTGATATGGAATCCAACAAGGAAAACATCAGGAAAAAAACATCAAACAGACTAACAACTTACAATTGGTTTTCTGATTTCATTCCTGATAACAGAACTTGTGAAGAAGCGGGGATCCCTATTTACTGATGTAGTTGTATGCCATTTACAGAAATCATTGAAAATATAAATTCAGAGATTTTCACCTATTTAACAAACAATATTATAGAAACTTTTAACAATGACAATAAAATTTACGATATATCAAAAAAATCTATTTGCCAAAAGCTGAATTTAAATAAAAACACATATATAGGCAAGTTGCAAGATGGTAGTGTAGATTACTATAAAATAAAATTCACGGTATTAGAAAAAGAATCAGCATTATTTGAAGTTATTGTAAAGCTCTCAAAATCAAAAATAGTGAAAGAAGAATCTGAGTATTTTGATGTGAAAAGTATAGTTTTTGAAGAAATGAGGTGATATAACATAATGAATGTTATGAGACTGGATTCGTATGATAGTGTATGCAAAGATGAGATCATAAAAAATAAGCATGATCCAAATTATTGCATTTGTAACGAGAATGATTTCAATAGGAGATCATCAAATAACGCAGATGGCGGAAATAGTCCAGATTTACCATGGCCATAATAATTTAGAAAATTATTAAATTTACTAGCTTTTATCTTAAATAAAATGAAAATAGCTTCTATGTAATAAGGCAATACTATCTTCAGCAATCGATCGGTATGTGGAGTAATCTTAGGTAAATTAGGTTTATTTATGTGTAAATAATTGTAAATTAGGTTCTGAAAAGTTTACAGATATAAAACTCAATAAAAAATAAAGCGGATGGCTATAATAATCAAGAATCGCTTGATGCATTGAAAAATTGTCAATATTTTATATATTTCTAAATTGATTCCTTCAATGGTTATATCTAAGTTAAATTATATGACAGAAACAATTATTTTACAATTTGCATATGAACAATTATTCTTATTTGTTTCCTAAATTTTTAAAATCTTCACCACCAGTTATAAAATTTTCTTCAATAAGGCCATTATTACATAATGAATAAATTCTTGGAAATAGGGATTTTCTTATTTTTTCTCCTGTGAATTAATTTCGTTTATATCTTTTATATTCTTCCAGACGACAGGATACCAAAAGATAAAGAATCACTTGAAGTTGATATAGATGATTTTACCACATTAAATGGAGATACACCTTGAACTACTCAAATAAATATCTTTGATGATGAAAAATCAATATTTCCTTTGAATTTAGCCTGCAAGCCTGAGTCTTTTGGGTATACTAATGAGGAAGCTTTTGCTTTATTTCCAAATGTTACATTTCCCAGATGTGAAGAACAGTATATATCAAGCCCAGAGATGTTCTATATAAATCGAACAAATAATACTTTACATATGAATTGCACTGGAAATGTAGCTTTGGGATCTTTAGCAATTTTTGAAATATTTGGAAAATATAAATATTCTAATCGACTAAAAAAATACAGAGGAGAGCCTTTAGCACTTGATTCAGAAGAATACGCTTTTGGGTCCTGTGATCCCAAAAAAAAGAAAGCTTTTGAACATGTTGCCTACAAGCTTAAGCTAAATGAAGAATCTTTACAAAGAGCCAAAAATTCTTTGCGTGGAAAGCCTATAAATAT
Organism: Blepharisma undulans; assembly: GCA_949751825.1. Classification (NCBI taxonomy): domain Eukaryota; phylum Ciliophora; class Heterotrichea; order Heterotrichida; family Blepharismidae; genus Blepharisma; species Blepharisma undulans. The sequence goes on from CATKHM010000465.1 coordinate 13,265, forward strand.
CGTTATGCTAGTTATTGATTCTCTTTCACGGAGAATGTTTTTTAGAAAGCTTCCAAAATCAGTCGATTATTTAAACTCTATTTCAAAGAATATTTCTATTTTCGATTTCAAATTGCATCATGTTATAGGACAAAGTTCCCAATACAGCTTTATGCCAACATTTTATGGAGATATACCGATAATAGTAGCGCCGATGTTTCCATTTGATGATTTATATTATAAAGTTTCCATTTGAAAATATTTGCATGAGAGAGGATTTGTTACGATGATGGGAATGGATAATTGCGATAATAATTTACCACAATTTATAGGAAGAAATCCGAAAGTTGACCATAAAATGGGCTCAATTTGGTGTGCAGCTAGTGAATTGTATGGATATAGCGAGACTTTAAAGAGAGAAAGATGCATTGGGAATAAAAATGCTCATGCCTGGATGATGGATTATATATTGGATTTTTCAGATACATATAAAAATGTATCAAGATATACTTATATGCATATAGATACAGCTCATGAAGAAACAGGAACTGTAGTTTCTACAATCGATTTAGATTTAAAAAATTTCCTAAGTGATTTTTTAAATCGAGATGAAGATTTTGTTTTATTTCTGATGGGAGATCACGGAATGAGATATGGCGAATGATTTAAATCAAAAGATGGCTCTCATGAGCACAAATTACCACTTTTATTAATCATAGCGAAAAATGAATTCTTGGAAAAGATTCCTAACAGCACAAATATTTTGAAACATAATACAAAACGGCTGCTAAGTAAATATGATTTTCACACAACTTTGCAGCATCTTGGAAATTACCCTGATATGGAATCCAATAAGACAGATATTAGGAATAAAACCTCAACCAGGCTAAAAACCTACAATTGATTTACTGACGAAATTCCAGAAAACCGGACTTGTGAAGATGCTGGAATTCCTATCTTTTGATGTGGCTGCAAACCTTTCACTAAAATCACCGAAGATATAAACTCTGCAAATTTCACATATTTAACAGATAAAGTTCTAGAGACTTTTAACAGAGAAACTGGAAGCTACTACCTATGACAGAGAAAAGCAGTGATTTGTCAATTACTGACCTTAAATAGAAACACATATATAGGGAAGCTAGAAGATGGAGAAGTAGATTATTATAAAATAAAATTTACTATTAATGAAAAAAAATCAGCATTGTTTGAAGTAATTGTGAGGCTCTCAGAAGGATTAATGGAAAAGGCAGAATCAGAGTATTTTAGGGTAGATAATCTTGAATTTGAAGAAATGAAGTATTATAACATTATGAATGTGAATAGACTGGATTCGTATGATAGCATCTGCAAAGATGAGATTATTAGGAAAGGATTTGATCCGACTTATTGTATTTGTGATGAAGAGGATTTCAAGAGGAAATCGGTAAACAGCACAGATAGCGATAGTAATTAAGATAATATTCATTAAATAAATTATTATTTGTAGGCTAGTGGCAGATTAGGCTTTTAGCAAAATTGCTGCGTAGAAGAAAAAATATCAGATATTTACGAATTTGTATATGAATAATCACTCTCATTTGATTTATTGATAGTTTGATTCTTCAACACTAGTTTTAAAATTTTCTTCAATAAGACCATTATTACATAATGAATAAATTCTTGGAAATAGGGATTTTCTTATTTTTTCTCCTGTGAATTAATTTCGTTTATATGTTCTATATGCTTCCAAAAGACAGGATATCAAATGACAAAAAGTTTTCTAAAAATGATATAGACATTTCGCTTGATTTCACCACATTAAATGCATCTCAAAGTGAAGAAATACCTACTCTAATAAATATATTAGATGATGAAAAATCAATATTTCCTCTTAATTTAACCTGCAAGCCTGAGTCTTTTGGATATACTAATGAGGAAGCTTTTGCTTTATTTCCAAATGTTACGTTTCCCAGATGTGAAGAAAAGTATATATCTAGCCCAGAGATGTTCTATATAAACCGAACGAATAATAGCTTACATATGAATTGCGATGGAATTGTAGCTTTGGGAGCAATTGAAAGAAATGAAATTTTTGGAAAATATAACTATACGAATCAACTAAAAAATTATACAGGAAATCCAATAGAACTTGATTCAGAAGAATACGCTTTTGGATCTTGTGATTCCAATAAAACGAAAGATTTTGAGCATGTTGCTTATAAGATAAAGCTAAATGAGAAATCTTTGGAGAGAGCAAAAAATTCTTTGCCAGGAAAGCCTATAAATATCGTTATGCTGGTCATTGATTCTCTTTCACGGAGAATGTTTTTTAGAAAGCTTCCAAAATCCGTTGACTATTTAAACTCTATTTCAAAAAATATTTCCATTTTCGATTTCAAATTGCATCATGTCATAGGCCAAAATTCTCAATACAGCTTTATGCCAACATTTTATGGAGACATACCTATAACAGTGCAAACGCAAGTTCCTTATGGAGATTTATATTATAAAGTTTCTATATGAAAATATTTACATGAAAGAGGATTTGTGACGATGATGGGGATGGATAATTGTGACGATAATTTACCTCAATTTATAGGGAGAAAGCCAAAAGTTGACCATAAGATGGGGTCAATTTGGTGTGCAGCTAGTGCATTGTATGGATATAGTGAGAATTTAAAGAGAGAAAGGTGTATAGGGAACAAAAATACTCATGCTTGGATGATGGATTATATATTGGATTTTTCTGATGTCTATAAAAATGTATCAAGATATACATATATGCATATAGACACAGCTCACGAAGAAACAGGAACTGTAGTTTCTACAATAGATTTAGATTTAAAAAGTTTCCTAAGTGATTTTTTAAATCGAGATGAAGATTTTGTATTATTCCTGATGGGAGATCACGGAATGAGATATGGCGAATGATTTAAATCAAAAGATGGCTCACATGAACACAAATTACCTCTTTTACTAATCATTACAAAAAATGAATTCCTGGAAAAGATTCCTAACAGCGCAAATGTATTGAAGCACAACACAAACAGACTATTAAGTAAATATGATTTTCACACAACTTTGCAACATCTTGGAAATTACCCTGATATGGAATCAAATAAAACTGATATCAGAAACAAAACCTCATGTAGGCTAAAAACCTACAATTGATTGACTGACTATATCCCAGAAAACCGGACTTGTGAAGATGCTGGAATTCCTGTCTTCTGATGTGGCTGCAAACCATTCCTGGAAATCACCGAAGATATAAATTCCGCAAATTTCACATATTTAACGGATAAAATTTTAGAAGTTTTTAATAGAGAAACTTGAAGTTTCTATCCATGAAAAAGAAAAATAACGATTTGTCAAAAGTTGACTTTAAATAGAAATACATATATAGGGAAGCTGGAAGATGAAGAAGTAGATTATTATAAAATAAAATTTACTATTAATGAAAAAGAGTCTGCATTATTCGAAGTTATTGTAAGACTATCGGAAGGATGGATTGAAAAGGATGAATCAGAATATTTTAAGGTAAAAAGTATTGAATTTGAAGAAATGAAGTATTTTAACATTATGAATGTGAATAGACTGGACTCGTATGATAGCATCTGCAAAGATAAGATTATTCAAAGAGGTTTTGATCCTACTTATTGCATTTGTGATGAAGAGGATTTCAAGAGGAAATCGGTAAACAGCACAGATAGCGATAGTAATTAAGATCTAATATTTAATATTTATTATTTCTGAATTTTATATTCATTTGAAACCTTTTAATATAAATAAAATTAGCCAATTCTTACTAATAATATCATAAAATGATAAGATTATTGAGAACTGGCAATCTATAATGCTAAGATACTGCCTTAATCAATTTATATCTATAATCATTGTTTAAATGATTTATTTCGTTTCATGTTTATGTGAAGCGAGTATTTTTCTATTGATCTTTTCAATATTAGATAAATTAAATCTTTTAATTATCAGAATTTTTTTTTTACTTATTTAAACAGCTTTTATTTGATTTTATTCAATAAAAGATCAATAATGAGGATTAAATTAGAAAAATTGATTATTAATGCATTTAAAAATGGTGAAAAATTTGCAAAAAATGCCTTTCCATGTAACGAAAACTGACTTCAATTATTTTTGGTTTAAATGAAAAGAACAGGTATTTACTTAATTGAAATTTCTTTTTGAAATTAAAGCACACTTATACAACTGTGAAAATTTAAGAATTTTATAAACAGCTGAGAAAAGCTTAAAGCCAAAACAAATGTACCTATTGTTAAGTACTGCTGCCTGATTTTCATATAATAAACAAGAATATGACCAAAAACTGTGAATGCTTTATTTTTTATGATTAATTATATCAAATTTCTCATAATTAATCAATTATACTTATGAGATACAAAAAAAGCTGCTCTTAAGCCAAAAGTTGGCGAAGCTTGCTTTGCTTTATTTATTCCAAAATTCTACATGATTATATACCATTAGTCTCAAAAAATATTCTTATCAAAACAATTTAGGTTTATAATTTATCTGGATTACAAAGAATTTTAATCAAAAGAGTAAATTGAAGCGATTTTTTGATGCAGTATAAAAATTCAACTATTTAACTCTAAATTCACTATTTATATAGAAAAATTGCTCGGATATCAATTTATAAGAAAAAATGATAACATAATTTTTATTATTTCATAATTTTCATATTTTTTGAATAAATAGGTGATTATAATAATTCTTACTGATAATAACTATATCATTAAAGTCAAAGAATTATCAAAATTAAAATGAGCCCAAAAAACCTTAAAAAGTCTTAAATAATTTAGGGTAGAAAATACATGAGATGCTTGATGAATTCATTTATCAAAATGATATCTTCTTGAAATAAATGTGGAAGAAATAATGATTAAGCTTATAAATATTGCAATTTCCTTATTGCTTCTCCTATGGGCTTTTTTCAATATAATTCTTTATGAGGTCCCAGGAGATCACAATTATGAGCCAAATAAGCCTCTAGATCTTGATACCGACATTTTAGTTGAATCTTCTCCAGAGCCTGATTCTAAGAATCCAATTGATTCTCCAGTGGATATTGAACCAGATTTTAACGAAACCCAAATGCATA
>CATKHM010000466.1:0-18341 GCA_949751825.1 Blepharisma undulans
TAAGAAACATTTACAATTTATCATTTCTTTTCAAATATTTAGAAAGTATTACTCGCCATGGGAGTATAATTAAATCACCTAATTCTGGATTATAATTTAAGAGATGATTAAAAGACTTTGTATTCTCATTGCTTGTGTGGGTTCTTTAAGCCTAAGAAAGGAATTAGGAACTCTTTATCTAACAGAAGGAGAGCCATATGAGTTTCCCTTGTCAGATCACTTTTCTGGTGACAACCTATCATTTTCAATTGCAGATTCAAACATTACGGATAATTCAGCAAAAATTCAAAGTCAGTGCAATTTTGATCTCTTATCAACTACTCCTTATGAAAAATTAGGAAAACATTGATCCTCATGAGATACCCAGACTCTCATATTGTCGCAAGACATAAAATATCAAGTTATTTTAAGATTCACTCAAAATTATTTAGCAGCTTATAACTTTTCTATGGAAACACAAGAGACAAAGCTAATGTGAAATACAACTCTTTTGACAGAATACCAAAACCCTCAAATTCAGACAATTACGATTTTGGAAACAACCCATTCAGAAAAATCTCTGGTTTTATTAATAAAACAGCAGCAAAGTGATGACTTATGGAGAAATGATATATATATTATTAAAAAAAAGGATAATCATATTTTTGAAGACCCTAAAAGAGCTAGCTTCAATGAAATTGCCTATGCTTCAAAAATTGTTATTGGGCAAGGAAGCTTACGTAAGTTTTTACCAATATATTGCGAATTCCATAAAAAATCATCCATTCCCAATGTTTTGTATATTTATGAAATAAGCAATCTTTTTGAGCCGTTTTTAATGCAAAGTATTTTGAAATATGAAAAAATACCACTAGCAAGAAATACTCTGTCAATAAGAAGTATCACAACAATTCTTCAAAATTTTTACGTTTTAGATTCAAACTATGGAATTATAGGTTTTTACAAAGCATGGCCATCAGAGCTATTCCAAGAAGGATTAAACATAAATTTAAGCTATTTAGGAGAACTTTATTCAATGGGAAATACACATTTTGCCAAAATGTCAGTAACCACAAGTTCAGGAATTGCATTGGTTGAAAGTAGTACTTCTCAGATTGGCTTAAAAAAATTCTTTAAAAACAAAGGAAAAGATATGTGAATTCAGATTTATGAAATTCAATATTATTATTTTCTTCAAACGGCGAGTGGAATATTGTCAGTATATCCAAACTCAATAGAAAATAAAATGGAAATCTTACATAAAATCGATTTAAAAAGTTTGGATCCTCATGGAGATAGAAATATCCCAGGGATACTTTTTAATTGGAATACCAACTCTTATTATTATCAAAGATTTGGAGAAGATGGGCTCAAATCTTATAGAATTAGCTTAAGCGAATGAAAAATTAACATAATAGGAGGCTCATTCTATATAAAGATTGAAGCAAAAGATGATAATGGCAACAAATTAATAGATACATTGTCAGTTATTTCAATTCCAAAAAAATCTTATGAGATTTTTGCTCTTGAAAATGGTAAACCAAAATTGCCAGAGTCTATAGATATGAATATAAATAGCAAATATACATTTGCAATTTTGTTTCCTTCCAGATATTTCTCAGGGCCAGATCTAAGCTATAAGTTTATTTTTCCATACTCAAAAAGTTTTGAATATCAAATATCTGCCCCAGGAAAATTAATAGTGGAGAAAACTCCAGCTCCTGATGGTCTTCAAAAATTTCTAATGAATGGTTCGAAATTTGCCTATTTTTACGAAAATAGTATCCACATAGAAGGAATGCATATTTTTAATAAAACAAACCCAATAAAGATATTCGATTATCTTTCATATTACATGCTTTATTCCAAACCTGATGAAAACTCTTTCCTTATATCCATTTATTTGCCTGAAGGTTTTACGATGAATTTGGCAGAAGAAATCGAGTCAGAAATTGATTGTGAATTTCTTGATGTTCTTATTGGCTGATTATTGTGTGGAAATAATGAAGAAATTAATATTTATAACTTTCAGGGATATTGGAAAAAAGTATGGTCTTTGAGCAATATCATGAATAAATTTAATATGAAATTTGAAATTGCTGATGCCTTTTTTGATCAAAAAAATTTAATTCTTCTGCATGACAAAAATCTTGGATTTTTTGCAATCAATAGATTTGATTTGCAAAATGAGATTAAACTTGAATTAGTATCTCACGAAATACGCAAAATTGTGAAGCTAGACAATAAAATTGGAATTATTTATGACAGCAAAGCTGAAATTTATAATTATCTTTATCAATATGAAAAGACTATATTTTTTAAAGCAGATGCACCTATAACAAATGCTTTTTCACATCATTCATTTATTTTTATTCAAGAGAATACAAATTTCTATGCATATGATATTAACAAACTGTCGCATGATGCTTTGCTCTCTTCTTTTGAAATTCCAAATCCTGGGATCATTTCTTATGGGACCAATGCTCAAGTTGAATTTCTGATAGCTAATTATAACTCAAATCTGAAGTTGATTGAAATATACAGATGTCTCTTTTTATATAGCGAATATTTCACTATTCATATAACTGTCTCTGACCTTGAAAATTTGCATGGACCAAGCTATCAAGAACGTTTTTCAGTCGTAGCTTATAATGATTGTGACAAAAAGGAAGCAAGCTTTCCATTAAATTTGGATGTGGATGGGAGTTTCCCTTGGATAGAAAGTAATAATTTGATTTTGAATAAGAGTATTCCTTATAGTAAAAGATTTGAAATAGATTTAGATGATTCAGTTTATGGGCAAAATTTAGACTTAAGCTTGAATATCAATGGAATTAATATTACAGAAGAAAATCAAGAAAACTTGCCTATTGTTCTACCTAAAACAATAGAAATTGTTGGAGAGTATCAATTCACAAACAATCAGATGAAGGGTCATATTATTATCCCTAACACAGAAATTGCTTTGATAATCAGTGAAAACGGGTTTATTTTTATCGACTTTAACAAAGAAGAAAAGATTTTTAATATATCAGATTACACTCATCTCAAGCACTTGATTTGCAATTTAATAGACACTTTTCCACACACAAAGCAAAATTTGGCTTTAATTGTGACTTCCTGTACCCACTTTCCAAGCGAGCCATTTTATACAGGTACAAATGATGGGTCTCCTCTTGCAAACGTAATGATATTGTGGGAAATCGATTATATTAATTTAAAAATTACTCACTACACCTTACTAAATATATCAGCTAAGCCATTACACTTGAGAATAGCACCGCTTTCTGAAAATGATTTTGAATTAATGCTGATAATGGATGATATTTTGACTTATAATTATAAAGATATTCTCAGATTTAGAGGAAACTGAACTGAAAATGCTATAAACATTCAGCTGTTAGAAACAATTAATTTTCTTTCGTTGGAAATTTCTTCATTTTTCTCGGTTATGTTGGATTACAAAGTAAAAAACCCACAAGTCTCTTATTGGTATATAGAAGATAAAGACTACGGAATAAGAATTTTAGAAACCAATAACAGCAAAAAAAGTATTTTGGTTGGAGGCTTTCCTTCAGAAAATGATAATGGCTATTTCAGACCTATTGGAATATGTGAAGATATTTTATATATATCAAATTCTATGGATTCAATAATGTCTTATAAAATACAAAACTATGTTGAATTAGAAAAAGAATCTGAATACAAAATATTTAAAGGGCAAAACAATCTCTATTTCGGAGCCCATGACTCTATCACATGCTCTAAAGACAAGAGATATGTTGCAGCTCATGTATATAACACAAATAACTTCTTTCTGGCAATATTTGATACAAAATCAAAAAGTAGTTCGAATAATATTGCTACTATTTATCTATCTTATCCAAATCTCATGCCAAGAATACTGGGGACAAAGTTTATTAATGAGAATGAAATTTCAGCAATATTTTATGCAGATTCTTTATATAAAAGACTGAAAATAAATGAGCATTCTTTGGTATTTCCAAAAATGAACGAAACAGAATATAATAACATGATTGAGAAATGAGGATCTAATAATTTCAGTATAACAATCACAGCAGAAAATACCAATAATAGGGTCTCTTCTTCAGCTATTTATTTTACACGAGAAGCTGATATACAAAGCAGTTTATTAGATTATAGTTACTGACTGGTAAGATTTATAATTCTTATTGCATTTCTGGCTCTTTTTGCAGGAAGTGTGAACTTTGCCAAAAGAATTAAGTCGAAGCACAAAATAGCACAAGCATCTTTTGAAGAAAAGGCATTGAAAATAGACTTAAAATAAATATTCTTGAATATTCATATTATTTTAAATAGCTAATTATTGCAAAAATTTACTCAAGTTGCATAAGTTTCTAATTTTCATTAATAATTCACCATTAATTGTTCTCATTTAGGTTTTGAAATATTTTCTTATGAGAAAACTTTGTTTTATTTAATATTATTCCTATTTGAAAGATGTTTTTATTATTTTGTGACGAATTGGTTTCCATTAGAATAAAGCCAGGATGTAATTAAGTGATAAAAAGTTCAATGTTAGAATATTATCTAAAGAGAAAATACTTGGTGAGCGACTAAAATTTATGAACATTTAAGACACTAGTGCAAAGCAATTCCATTTTACTGTTGAAATAAATAAATGCTGACGAGTTATTTATTTCTCTTTCCTGCTGTATTCTCGGTCTCTGTTCAAGAGGAGCTTGGTACAATTTATTTAACTGAAGGAGAACCATATGATCTGTACTTATCAGATTATTTCACTGGAAACAACTTATCCTATGAAATAGCTGATTCTGATATGGCACCTGGTTCTGTTTTACTCGAGAATAAATGTGAATTTGAGTTGCTCTCATTTTTACCTTATCAAAATTCAAGCTGAAATGAAACTTGAACCCATTCAAAGCTCCAAACTTTGACATCCTGAAAGCCTTATCGTTGCGATTGTGAAATATTTGTGTGGTATAATCTCAAATACATTGCTTTCTATAACTTTTCTTCAGATACAGAGCAAATTGAAATGATTTGAAATGGATTTATTGACTCAGAATATCAAAACCCACAAATAGAGGACATTATAATTTACTTTAATTACTTTGAAATTAGTTATTACGCTTTAATATGAGTCAAACAGCAGGAAACAACACTTGTTTGGAGAAATGATTTATATTGCATTGATATATCAAACTTTTCAGCTATTGAAAGTCCAAAGTGATTAAATTTCAGCGAAATTACCTATGCTTCTAACATAGTTCTTCCTCATGGAACTCTCAATAAAAGAATGTTTATTTATTGTGAGTTTTCTTCATCAAACACCGCTATATATGTGTATAATATAACAAATTTTGATGAACCTAAACTTATTCAAGTGGTGTCAAGATATTATGGAATTTCTGTAAGCACATTATCAATAGTTAGCATGCATATTGATTTAAATTATTTGTATGTGCTTGATCAAAATTTTGGGCTTATTTATTACAGTATTTTATATTGAAATTATAATTATATAAAAGAATATGAATGAATTTATCTTGGGTATCTTGGAGCTCTCAATTCTATGACAAATTTTTTTAATGGAAAATCAGGGATTATTTCAAGCTCAGGGATTTTGATCCATCACACTGAGCCATATCAGTATATATCAGGCTTCCTTGAAGGTGAAGGAATGAGCTGGGAAAATGGTTGTATTGAAATTCAGGAAGATTATTATTTCATACAGTCAAGTGATGGCATTTTATCAATCGCCTTAAATACAAAAAAGCCTCTTGCTGTTTTATACAGCATTGACATAAACAATATTGTAGGATCTAGCTTTGAAGCTACAGGGCCATGAGGATTTTTTATAAATGAAAACGTGTTTTATTTGAGATTTGATAGAGATGGCATTCGGGTTTATAAAGCATACTTAGAAGAGTGAGTCATGAAAATCTGAGGAAATTCAACTTATTATGCTAAAATTGTTGCAAAAGATCTAAATAATAACGAAATTTCTAGTAATTTATATGTCAACTCAATTCCACAAGATTCGCAAAAAATTTATCAAATGGATCTATATCGGCCAGTCACCACATCACCTTTCCAATTGAAGGCTGACGGACGCAATGATACATATTTTTCTTTATCTCTAAATTACTACTTTTCAGGTCCAAATCTTGAATTCTCAGTTGTAGATATTCCCAATTTGAAAAATATCAGCTTTGAAATCACTGCCATGAGCAAATTTAAATTATATCAAAATATTTCTTTGCCAAGCAATGTTACAAATTTCTACATTTACTATGATTCTATTGTATTATTTTATGTTAGCCAAGTTATTATTGATAGATCTTATAATTCTGTATCATTAGCTTATAATATCTCAAATCCACAGAAATTTTCGTATTTTTACAATGGTTATATCATCTATTCGAAACCAAATCCAAATTTATTTCTGGTGACATTTTATAATAATTATGGAGCGAATACACAGAATTTGTCATCACCAATTGATTGCCTTTTCTTTATAGGCTATCAGTGGATTTTTATATGCGCAAATTCCAATCAAGTTGATATTTATAACATTAATTCTACCTCATATAATAGATTTGCTTCATTGACAGGTGATCAGTTTGAAAAAGGATCTTCTTGAAATATCACAAATTTAGCAATTTATATTTCAAATTTCAATGTATTTTATATTTACATAATCGACGAAGAACTGGGGGCATTAATTGTAAACTTAATCGATATAATTTATAAAAATCAGTATGAGTACTATGGAAAAGTTGCAGATGCTAAAAATGTTATTAATACGAAAAGTAAAATTTGTTTTATTTTTGAGAACTTCATTGAAATATATGAATATCCTTTAGATTATAAAAAAACGATTTTGACATATATTATTGAGCCGATTATTCAAGCATATGGAGAAATAAATATGATTTATTTGGCTACAAATAATGTGCTCTATATCTTTGATAGTGATCAACCTACACATAATTCTCTGTTCTATGTGCTTAATCATGAAAGTTCAAGTCTATTTTCGTTTGGATTGATTGATTGAGGAAATATGCATATAGCTAATTTCAATTCAGATAAGCATTATGCTGAAATCTATACAAGTTGTTGCCCAAATCAAATATATAATGAAGGATGCACACTTAACTATGGCATTTGGATATCTATTGGTGACACCGAGTATTCAAGGGACTATTCCCTGCAAACAAATATTTCAATTGCTGCATTTAATGAAGAAAGTTTATTAAAAGAAACTTTCCCTATAACGTTGATATTCGATGGAGAATTCCCTTGGATTCAAGATGAAAAATGAGAAACACATAAAAATATCCCTTATGATGAAAAATATGAAATAAATTTAAGTGACTTTTTTTTTGGACAAAATCTTATAATGACTCTATCTGTCAATGGAAATTACTCTTTTAATGAAACAGTAGAGAATTGGCCTGCAGTCATTCCTCAACGATCTGAATTAGTAGGTAAATATTCCTTAAATAATGATAAACATACATCTATTCATGTCATTATTCCTAATACTGAAATTGCTGTAATTTTAACATATACCGAACTTATTGTTATCAATGCTGTTGGATATTCAAACGAATCTAGAATTTTAAATTTAACAGAAATTTCAAATCTTAATAATTTGGAATGCACTTACATGGATATTTTTCCTCATACACAAAATAATTTAACTTTGCTAGTTACTTCATGCACTTACTTAATTATGGAAGAAATTGTATATAAAAACACAACTATCTATAATTCAGTGCTTACTTTTTCACTTATTATATGAGAATTTGACTATAGCAATGTTGACATAACTCAATATACTTTGCTAAATACTTATAGTGATACAAATTTTGTAAAAATTGCACCTCTAAACACCCAAACTTTTGAAATAATGGCTTTTAATGGTGAAAATCAAAGTTGGGACCGTATGAAAGATATTTTCAGAATTAGAGGTAGATGAAAGAAAAATTTCATTATAATTCAGCAAAGTGAGATTATAAATTATTTTTCTTTGAATTTGAATTTCTTTTATGCTCTTTTGATGGATTTCAGAGTAAAAGACACAGAAACTGTTTATTGGTATATAATGGATCGAGAATATGGAATAAGAATTATCGAAACCATTAAAAATTCTCAAAGTGTCTTAGTTGGTGGATTTGCTGTATATTCCAATATTAATAATATGAATTTTGGCTTATGTGGAAATACTTTATATTTAATATCTGAAGTGTGAATGAAATCATTCAAAATAAAATCTTATATTAAATTGGAATTATATTTGGATTATGGTTTTTTTGACACTTCGCAAACAGAATATTTTGTTTTGATGAGTCTTGCAATTTGCTCAAAAAATAATAAATATATTGCATTACCTATTTGAAGTTCTCCATCAGCAGTGTGAATCAGAATATGAGACACAGAAGCAAAGAATTCATCTAATATTTTAACTGAAATTTATGTTTCAGAATTACACAGTCTTATATTTCCTGTCAGCATACAATTTATTGATAATTCAATTATTTCAATTTTTAATATTTATGAGGGAGAATATAGCAGCTATAAAATTAACGAAAATCATTTGGTTTTTCCTAAAATGAGTGAGCATGAATACACAAAATTGATTGAGTATTGAGGAACAAAACAATTTGATTTGTTTATTATTGCAGAAAATGGCAACGGAGAAGTTGCTTCAAGATTCTTTCATTTTAGTCGGGAGATTCGGGACAGTGAAAGCAAAAATTATTGGTGGGTGTGGCTTCTTATTTCTGTAGCAGTTGTTGGTTGCCTTGGGGCAGGGTGGTTTTTTGGAAGAAAATTACTAAAAGCTCATAGGCGTAGGTCTTTGGAGGCAGTTCTTATGAGGGAAATGCATCGTGTAGAAGATTCACAGGACAAAGATATTTAAATTAATTACTTTAAAGGCCATAATAAAGTCATTATTTAGCATCAATATTAAGCTTAACGATTTAATCATTATTAAGTTTATTGAAAAATTATTTATTATACATGGATTATTTTATTAATCATCTCTTATCACTGATTAAATATCGGAAAACAGCCTAACTAAATATTGAAGAGATAAGAAATTAAAGTTCTTTCATTTTTCTTTTTAAATATTTAGAAATTATAGCTTATCATGTAACTAATAATTAAATCACCTAATTTTTTATTTATAATTAAAGAGATGATTAAAAGTGTTTTTATTCTCATCGCATGTGTCAGCTCTTTAAGCCTAAGAAAGGAATTAGGAACTCTTTATCTAACAGAAGGAGAGCCATATGAGCTTCCCTTGTCAGATTACTTTTCTGGTGACAACTTATCTTTTTCAATTGCAGACACCAATGCAACTGAAAATTCAACAACAATTAAAAGTCAGTGCGATTTTGATCTCTTATCAACTACTCCTTATGAAAAATTTGGGAAGCATTGATCCTCATGAGATACCCAGACTCTCATAATATCAAAAGACATAGACTATCAAGTTATTTTAAGATTTACTCAAAATTATTTAGCGGTTTATAACTTTTCTATGGAAACAAAAGAGGCAAAGCTAATATGAAATGCAACTCTCTTGACAGGATATAAAAATCCTCAAATACAGACAATCACAATTTTGGATATTTCCCATTTAGAAAAAATTCTAATTTTATTAGTAAAACAGCAGCAAAGTGATGACTTATGGAGAAATGATATATATATTATTAAAACAGGGGATATCAATAACTTTCAAGACCTTAAAAGAGCTGATTTTAATGAAATTACTTATGCTTCAAAAATTATTATTGGCCATGGGAACCTACGTAAATTTTTGCCAATATATTGTGAATACAATAAAAATTCAAGCATTCCCAATGTTTTGTATATTTACGAAGTAAGCAGTCTTTTTAAGCCACTTTTATTACAAAGTATTTTGAAATACCAAAAAATATCATTAGCAAACAATTCTCTTTCAATAAGAAGTATCACAACAAATATTCAATATATAAATGTATTAGATTCAAATTATGGTGTTATCGATTTTTACAAAACATGGCCTTTGGAGCTATTTCAAGAAAATTTAAACATAAATTTGAGCTATTTAGGAGAGCTTTATTCAATGGAAAATACAGATTTTGCCAAAATGGCAGTGACGACTAGTTCAGGAATTGCGTTGATTGAAAGGACTGCCTCTAGAATTGGTTTACCAAAATTTTGGAAAAATAATGAAAAAGATATATGAATTCAAATTTATGAGTTTCAATGCGATTATTTCCTTCAATCAACAAGTGGAATATTATCAATTTATCCAAAATCAATAGAAAATCGAATGGAGATCATACATAAAATTGACTTAAAAAGCTTGGATCCTTATGGTGATAGAAATATCCCAGGGATGATTTTTAATTGAAACAATAACAAGTATTTTTATCAAAGATTTGGTGAGGATGGCCTCAACGCTTATAGAATTAGTTTAAGCGAGTGAAAACTAAAAATAATAGGAGGCTCATTCTATATAAAGATTGCAGCAAAAGACGATAATGCCAATGAAGTATCAGATACATTGTCAATTATTTCAATTCCAAAAAATTCTTATGAGATCTTTCCCATTGGAAATGGTAGACCAAAATTGCCAGAACCCATAGATATTCAGATAAATAGCAAATATACAAATATATTATTTTTTCCTTTTACATATTTTTCAGGACCAAACCTAAGTTATGAAATTATATTTCCACACTCAGAAAAGTTTGAGTATCAAGTTTCTGCTAAATTCAAATTAATATTAGACCAAAAAATAACCCCTTCTGATAGTCTTCGAAACTTTTCAATTTTTGGTTCAAAATTTGCATATTTTTATGACGAAAGTGTTCGTATTGAGGGAATGAACTACTTTTTCATCACTATTGATAAAACAAACCCAATGAAAATATTGGAATATGAGATGTATTATATGCTTTATTCCAAGCCAAACGAAAACTCATTTCTATTATCAACTTATTCTTCTGATGGAAATAAGATGAAATTGGTAGAAGAAATAGAGTCAGAAATTGATTGTATATTTCTTGATGTTTTTACACACTGATTACTATGTGGAAATAGTGAAAAAATTAATATTTATAATTGAAGTGGATATTGAAAGAAAGTATGGTCCTTAAGCGAAGTTTTGAGCCATAGTAATTTGAAATTGGATATAGCTGATGCTGTTTTTGGAGATAGAGGTTTTATCAATATACTTGATAAAAATCTTGGATTTATTGTTATTGATAGATTCGAATTGAAAAATGCAATTAAATTTGTAGTAAGATCCAAAGATATATGCAAAATTGTAAATTTGGAAAATAGAGTTGGAGTTATTTATGAGAGCAAAGCTGAAATTTATGATTATTTTTATCAGTATGAAAAAACTGTATTATTTAAAACTGATGGGCCTAAAATAAATATTTTTGCACTGCAATCCATTATTTTTATTCAGGAGAATACAAATTTCCATGTATATGATATTAGCAAACTGTCACATGATGCATTGGTTTATTCTTTTGAAATTCCAAATCCTGGGATCATTTCGTATGGGAGCAACAGTTGGGGTCAATTTCTGATTGGTAATTATAACCCATATATGAAGATGATCGAAATATACAAATGCTTACCATCAAACAGCAATGCTTATGAAATTGATATAGCAGTCTCTGATATTGATAAAATGTATGCTTCAAGTTATCAAGAAAGCTTTTCAGTTGTCGCTTATAATAATTATTACAAAATGGAAGCAACATTTCCAGTATTTTTGAATGTGGATGGGAGCTTCCCTTGGATAAATAGTAGCAATTTGGTTTTGGACAAAAATTTTCCCTACAATAAAAGATTTGAAGTAGATTTAAATGAATTCTTTTATGGGCAAAATTTAGATTTCAGCTCGAATATAAATGGAATTAATACTGTAGAGGAAAACCAAGAAAATTTGCCTGTTTTCATACCTAAGAAAATAGAAGTCGTAGGTAGCCATCAAACTGAAAATAATTGGATGAAAAGCCATATTATTATTCCTGACACAGAAATTGCTTTGATAGTCAGTGAAAATGGATTTATTTTTATAAATTCTACAAGCTTTAACAAAGAAGAAAAGCTTTTAAATATTTCTGAACACACCCAGCTCAAATACTTGAGTTGCTTGTCAATAGATTCTTTTCCATTCACAAAGAAAAATTTATTTTTAATCGGGACTATATGCACTTATAAAAATACAAGAGAGCAATTTTACATAGAGACTAATAATGAGTTTTCTCTTAAACATGTAATTATTTTGTGGGAAATTGATTATATTAGCTTAAAAATTATCAATTACACATTGTCACATATATCCGTCAAGCCGTGATACTTGAAAATGGCCCCTCTATCCAAAGTCGATTTCGAATTAATGTTGATAATGGATGATGTTATGGCATTCAGTAATAAAGATATTCTAAGGTTTAGGGGTAATTGAACTGAGAATTCCATAAGCATCCAGTTATTGGAGACCATTAATTTTTTTTCTTTGGAAATTCCGTCATTTTACTCTGTCATGATGGACTATAAAGTAAAAAATTCACACACTTCTTACTGGTATATAGAAGATAAAGATTATGGAATAAGAGTTTTAGAAACTAATAGTACCCAAAAAAGTATTTTGGTTGGAGGGTTTCCATATGCAAGAGATATAAACTATTTTAAATCAATTGGTGTTTGTGACGATACTTTATACGTATCAAAATTAATGGATTCAATAGTGTCGTATAAAATAAAAGACTTCTATAATTTTGAAAAAGAATTTGAATACAAAATCTTTAAAGGATCAAATGATATCAGTTTAGGGGCCCATGGCACTATCACATGCTCTAAAGATAAGAGATACGTTGCAGTTCACACATCTAAAATGCAGAGCCTTTGACTGACAATATTTGATACAAAATCTAAAAATAATTCGAATAATATTGCTAATATTTACCTCTCCTATCCTGATCACATACCAATAATACTAGGGACAAAGTTTATTAATGAAAATGAAATTTCAGCAATATTTTATTCAGATTCTACATATAAGAGACTCAAAATTAATGAGAATTCTTTAGTGTTTCCAAAAATGAGCGAAATAGAATATAGTAGGATGATTGAGGAATGGGGCGCTGAAAATTTCAGCATTATTATTACAGCAGAGAATGCTAATAATAGAATTAACTCTACAGTCATTTATTTTGCACGTGAGACTGAGCCAGAAGCTAAGATGCAAAGTAATTTATTAGATTATAGTTATTGGCTATTGAAATTCATAATTCTTATTGCACTTCTTGCTATTTTTGCGGCAATTATAATCTTTTCTAGAAGAATCTGGCCAAAGCACCAAATAAGTCAAGCATCCTTTGAAGAAAAAGCATTAAAAATAGATCTAAAATAAGAAATCCCTAAATATCATTTTTTGAAATAAGTTATTATTGCATAATTGTTATTGTTTTTTATGCTGCATAAAGCTTTTTTCCATTAGCAGCGGAGGCTCAATTATTGATGAAAATCATAGAGAGCTTAACTTCGTTTCTATTGAGAAGGCTTTTCATTATTATTCTTCCTTTTATGAAAGATATTTTTATTAGTTTCTGAATTAATTCTATTAAATCAATTTGAGAAGCAGCAAAAAGCGAAATAAATACAAATGCTATAATACTATCAAAGAGTTGACGCTTTGTCAGTGACCAGAAAATCATTGAAATCTTTAGTTGCTATTGCAAGTTTATTCCATTTAACTGATTTAATAATAAAATGCTGGCGAGATATTTATTTTTCTTTCCTGTTGTATTCTCAATCTCTATTCAAGAGGAGCTTGGCACAATTTATTTAACAGCAGGAGAATCATATGATATGCACTTATCAGATTATTTTGTCGGTAATAATTTATCTTATGAAATCGCTGATTCTGATATGGAAATTGGTTCTGTTTCACTTGAAAATAAATGTGAATTTGAGCTTGTTTCATTTTTGCCTTATCAAAATTCAAGCTGAAATGAAACTTGAACTCATTCAAAACTCCAAACTTTGACATCTTGAAAGTCTTATCTTTGTGAGTGTGAAATCTTTGTGTGGTATAATCTTAAATATATTGCTTTTTATAACTTTTCTTCACAGACAGGAGAAATTGATATGTTTTGAAATGGATTTATTGATTCAGAGTATCAAAATCCTCAAATAGATGATCTTAAAATTTACTTTAATTACTATGATAATAGCTATTGCGCTTTAATATTGGTCAAACAACAAGAAGAAACACTTGTATGGAGAAATGATTTATATTACATGAATTTATCAGACTTGTCAGCTCTTGAAAACCCAAAATGCACAAATTTTAGCGAAATTACCTATGCTTCTAGCATCATCCTTCCTCATGGAACTCTTTATGATTTAATTTCTATTTATTGTGAATTTTCTTCATCTAACACAGCTATCTACATATATAACATAACAAATTTTGATGAGCCTGTACTTATTCAAGTAATATCAAAATATTATGGAATCCCATGAAGTGCAATGGCAATTGCAAGCATGCTTATAGATTCAAGTTATTTATTAGTACTTGACAGAAATTTTGGACTTATTTATTACATGATTCTAATATGAAAACATTCTTATCTAATTGAAGATAAATGAAATTATCTTGGGTATCTCGGAACTCTTATTTCTATGTCAAATTTTTTTGATGGGAAATCAGGGATTATTTCAAGTTCAGGAATTTTGTTTTATAGTACCGATCCAGGCCTGCATATGTCAGGCTTTTTTAATGGAGAAGGAATGAATTGGGAAAATGGCTATATTGAAATTCAACAGGATTATTATTTCATACAGTCAAGTAATGGTGTTTTATCAATTATTTTAAGCACAAAGCATCCTCATAGTATTTTATACAGTATAGATATAAATGATATCGTAGGGGATAGCTTTGAAGCTACTGGACCATGAATTTTTGCTAGTAATGAGAATATGAATTATATAAGGGCTGATAGAGATGGTCTAAGGATTTATAAAGTATACTTAGAAGAATGAGTCATGAAAATCTGAGGAAATTCTACTTACTATGCTAAAATTGTAGCAAAAGATCAAAATAATAACGAAATTTCCAGTAATTTATATGTTAACTCTATTCCACAAGACTCACAAAAAATTTATCAAATTGACTTATATAGGCCAATTACCATTTCACCTTTTGAATTGATGGCTAATGGGCGCAATGAAACATATTTTACTATACCTCTAAATCAATATTTTTCAGGTCCAAATATTGAATTCTCAGCTGTGGACATTCCCATGTTGAATAATATTAGTTTTGAAACCACTGGCACGAGCAAGCTAACATTATATCAAAACATTTCTTTGTCAAACAATATTACAAATTTCTTCATTTCTGATAATTCTTTTGTATCAATTTATGATAATCAAATTACTATTGATGATCATGATAACTCTATTTCTTTAAATATTTCAAATCCAATCAAATTTTCTTATTTTTACAGAGGCTATCTTATATATTCTAAACCAAATCCAGATTTATTTCTTGTAACATTTTATGATTATATAGAAGATAATACAAATGAATGGTGATCTGAAATTGATTGTCTTTTCTTTATCAGCAATCAGTGATATCTTATATGTGCAAATTCTATCCAAATAGACATTTATGTACTTAATACAACTTTTGCAAGTAAATTAACATCATTAACAGGTGATCAATTTGAAAAAGGCTCTTCTTGAAATATCACAGATCTAACCGTTTATTTTTCAGCATATAATGACTTTTATATTTATATAATTGATGAAGATTTTGGGGGATTTATTATAGATTTGATGCCTATAATTAAAAAAAATCAGTCATGCGAGTATTATGGTAAAATACCAGATGCAAAAAGTGTGATTAATACGAATAGTAAAATTTGTTTTATATTTGAAAATTTGATTGAAATATATGAATATCCTTTAAACTATAGAAAAACAATTTTAATAAATATAAATGAGCCTATTATTCATGCAAACGGAGAAGCAAATATGATTTATTTGACTGCTAGTAATGCTCTCTATATCATTGACAGTGACCAGCCTACTCATAATTCTCTATTCTACGTGCTTGATCTTGATATTCCAAGCTTAATTTCATATGGATTCACTTGGCCAGGAGATATAAATATTGTCAATTTCAATCCAGATGAGCATTATGCTGAAATCTATACAAGTCCATGCCCCAATAAATATAATATTAAAGAATGTTTACTTAATTATGATATTAGTATATTTATTGGTGATACAGAATATTTGAGAGACTATTCTCTGCAAACAAATATTTCCATCGCTGCATTTAATAAAGAAAGCTTATTAAAAGAAACTTATCCTATTAAAATAGTATTTAATGGAATATTCCCTTGGGTTCAAGATGAAAAATGAGAAACACATAAAAATATTCCCTATGATGAAAGGTATGAAATGGATTTAAATGATTTCTTTTTTGGACAAAATCTTATAATGACTCTATCTGTTAATGGAAATTATTCTTTCAACGAAACAGTTGAAAATTGACCTGCAGTCATTCCTCAACGATCTGAATTGGTAGGGAGATACTCGATAAATAATTATAAAAATTCAGCTATCCATGTCATTATTCCCAATAGCGAAATCGCTGTAATCTTAACATATACAGAATTCATTGTTATCAATGCCATTGGCTTTGCGGATGAGTCTAAAAGATTCAATTTAACTGAAATTTCAAATCTTTACAAATTGAAATGTACTTATATGGATGTTTTTCCATACACACAAAGTAACCTAACTTTGTTAATAACTTCATGCAACTACTTAATTACTGAAGAAAATGCATATAAAAATGCCACTATTTATAATTCAGTGATTGCTTTTGCCTTAATTATATGAGAGTTTGATTATAACATATTTGAGCTAACTCAATATACTTTGCTTAAGACTTATAGTGATATGAATTTTCTAAAAGCTGCACCTCTAGACACTCAAAATTTTGAAATAATGGCATTTTATGCTAAGCCTCAAAGTTGGAGTAATATAAATGATATTTTTCGATTTAGAGGCAGATGAGAGAAAAATTCCATTGTTATTCAAAAATATGAAATCTTAAATTATTTTTCGTTGAATTTGGATTTCTTCTATGTCATTTTGATGGATTTCAAAGTAAAAGATTCAGAAGCTGCTTATTGGTATGCACTGGATCAACAATATGGAATAAGAATAATAGAGACAAGTAAAAATTCTCAAAGTACCTTGAGTGGTGGATTTGCTGTTTATTCGAATATTAATTCTATGAGTATGGGTTTATGTGGAGATACTTTGTATTTAATATCTGAAGAGTGAATGAAATCATTCAAAATAAAATCTTACATCCAATTAGAGCCTGATCTGGATTATGGCTTTTTCGAATCCTCACAAACAGAATATTTTTCTTTGATAAGTCTTGCAGTTTGCTCAAAGAATAATAAACACATTGCATTGCCTGTTTGAAGTTCTTTATCAGCAGTATGAATTAGACTATGAGATACAGAAGCAAAGAACTCATCCAATATTATATCTGAAATATATGTTTCAGAATTACAAAATCTTATATTTCCTGTTAGTATGAAATTTATTGGTAATTCAATTATTACATTTTGTGATATTTATGGAAGTGAATATAGCAGCTATAAAATTAACGAAAATCATTTGATTTTTCCTAAAATGAGTAAAAATGAATACTCAAAATTGATAGAGTATTGGGGAACAAAAAATTTTGAATTGTTTATTTTTGCAGAAAATGGTAACGGAGAAGTTGTTTCTAGATATTTTGATTTTAATCGTGAAGTTCGGGATAGTAAAAGTGAAAATTATTGATGGGTTTGACTTCTGATTTCTCTGGCAATTATTGCTTGTCTTGCTGCAGGATGGTTTTTCGGGCGAAAATTGCAGAAAGCTCGTAGACACAGATCTTTGGAGGCAGTTCTAATGAGAGAAATGCATCACACCGAAGATTCATAAGATAAAGAAAATTTATATGGTTATATTTAAAAAGCCATTAATCAAATTTTATTAAATAATATCTGAATTATTTTAATATAAACTAATGGCATAGTATAGGCATTACTTTTATAATGCAAATATCTTATTATAATAATAAAACTGAATCATTAATTCTTTGATTTGATGTTTTATCCTCGAGTAACTATTTGACAGCAGCTAGAAATGCAATAAAAAATAGTAGTCTCTCATCTTTTTCAGCAGTAAAATCCCCAGAAAAACGCTATTTTTAGAAAACGCATTCATCTTGGTAAGCGAACAAAATAATTGCT
>CATKHM010000467.1:0-18323 GCA_949751825.1 Blepharisma undulans
GCAGGTAACGATATGGCGACAAAAAATAATGCTAGCATAAAAGAAATGTCGTAGGAGATCCCTGTTATAAGCTTGATGATTAATGAGATAGGAAATGTAAAGATGATAAGGTGAGTGAAAACTCGAAATATTAATGGCCTGCTGTCTGTCATTATAATGGGGCTATGTAGTAATTTTTATTTTTTAATTTTAATTTGATCTTTTTGGGGCAATTTTTATATTGATTAATTTCTTGAAATAAAACCCATTAGAGAACCTCCAGAAGATGTTAGAATCGCCACAAAATATTGAAAATGATGCGTAAATTAAAATTGTAAATTCAACACACCCACAAAATGGACCGTTTTGATGAGCAACCTCATAAAATAAAGGCAATAATATGACAACAGAAAATAATGCTATTGCAAAGGAGGAGATTCCTGTTAAAAGATTGAAATAAATGATATAGGAAATTTATAGAAGACAAGGTGAGTGAAGACTTGAAATATTAATGGCCTGTTAACTTTCATCATAATGGGGCTATGCAATAAATTTAAATTTAATAAATTAAATTGTATCTTTTGAGACAAAGCAATAGTTTTATCATCAATTAATTTATTAAAATTTATAAGATTTACGATTGAACAAAAATATTAATCTGTTATAGAATTTAATTATTTTTCTTACTATGAATAATCAGCCTCAATTTTTTTAAAATCTTCAAATTCTATGAGTGTTAAATTATTTTGTAACAAAATTCTTGAAAACGATTTAAAAGTTCTTAAATTGAAATTCTCATCCTCATTAAGTCCCATATATCTTCCAGCATATATTTTATGTAAATTTGTTTTAAAATCAATATATTCAATAACTCCCAGCTCATCATCATAAGTCTTAAAGATATTTGTCATTCCTTCTCTCGTAACATAAGCTGAAACACTGTTTTTATCAATAGATTTTTCTTGTTTTATCAGCCAGTAAATTACTTGAATTATATTCTGTATACTAATATTTTTTATTTCTTCTCCTTTCTTATTAATAATAGCTTCAAAATCAATATCTGCTTTCTTGAAATCCTTCGACAATTTTTCCATTAATTTTAAAATAATATTGTTTATTTCATTATTTTTTAGCTCATTTTTAGCTTTTAGTGCAAATTTAAAATAATTTTGATACTGGTCTATGCTACCTTTAAGATATTTACATACTTTTGCTACAGTTTCTATTGAGTCATTAGGCATATAACAGTTATGATATGCTATAGATTCTGCTTCAGATAATTCAAGAGCAGTATGTATTGAATAAATCGATAATTCGCTATATGATGTAGTAAATGGCTCAAAATTTGTAGACTCATCACCAACTAAAATAATTTTATATAAATCTTTTTCTATTCCTTTTATAATAAGCTCATTTATAGCGTTTCATTTTTTGCCTGATCTTTCCAATAGGTTGAAATTGTCTATAATAAAAATAGGTTTATAGCCTAAGTTCTCTATAAAAAAATTATTCATTTCGCTTGAATCCATCACTTGATGCAAATAATATTCGTAAGAAGTACGATCATATTGCATAAGATGAAATACAAAAAATGGGGTAAAAAACGATAGAGGCATTGCTTGTCTTACCAAAACTTTTACTTCTTCATCGTTATCTGCGTTATTCAAGCTATCGATAGAAACATAATAAATTCCTTTATAGTGATTTTTCATTCACTTCAGGAATACAGTCTTTCCAATTGATTTTGGCCCGGTAAATATTACAAGCGGCCTGCTGTCTTCTATTATTTGTCTGGATATATCATAATATATTGGTCTTTCTTGATAGCACTTGATTTTGTTAATAAAGCTATTTTCTGAGGTTGCGAATCCGCTGGAAAATCTCATGAAAAGAAATGAATTGGTGTGAAATAATGTAAATGATATGTAAATTAATAATAAAGACAAAAACCAATAAAAATAGGATAATTCTTGTTCCATTTCTTTAAAAAATCAGCAGGGTAAGAGAAAGACTACAAAAAATAATGATACGGTAAAAGCGAGATCATAAGAGCTTCCTGTTACAAACATGATGATCATTGATATAGGAAATGTAAAAATGATGAGGTGTGTGAAGATTTTGAATACCAAGGGTTGATCTTTCATTATGGGGGATATGTAATAATTATTTATTATAATATTTTAATTTAAATAAATAAAGCAAAATCAACATTTAATACTTGAAAATTTTAAACGAAGGCTTGAATGGCTGATTTAAATATTTTCCTAACTCTTTTCTAATTTTAAAATATAAGTACTTTTTCATGGATTTATAATGCTGAAATTTCTTTTAACATCATTAAAATTTATGCATCTTTCAATATATCAAATTATTATAATCAATACATTAGTTAATTTTCAGCTTATTTCTTGTTTTTAAAAGTTCACGAATGTGATATTTATAGAGAAATTCAGGGCATTTCATCTATAGTACTTTTAGATACTTTGGCATAAATGCAGACAAGATTGTTAGCTAAATTTATACCTAAACTAGAGATAACGAAGCAGTCATGGATTGTAAATGGAATAATTAATTCAAAATTAGACTAATTTATTTTCCCTTATTAATCAAAATAATTGTTTTTAAAATCTTCAAATTCTACAAGTGTAAAATTAATTTGCATCAAAATACTTGAAAAAGCTTTAAAACTCCTTAAATTTAATTCTTCGTCGTCATTGAGCCCCATATACCTTCCAGCATATAATCTATGCAAATTTGTTTTAAAATCTATGAATTCATTAACATCTTCATCATCATAAGTCTTAAAAATATTCGCTAACGCTTCTCTAGTAAGAAAAGCAGCAACGCTCTTTTTCATAATAGGTTTTCCTTGCTTAATAAGCCAATAAATTACTTGTATTACATTCTGTACATTTTTTTTTCTTATTTCTTCTCCATTTTTATTCGCAATAGCTTCAAAGTCGATATCTGCTTTCAAAAAATCTATATCTATTTTCTCAATTAATTTTAAAATATAGTTGTTAATTTGATTGCCGTTCAGCTTATTTTTCGCTTTTTTCGCAAAATTAAAATAGTTCTGATATTGATCTATACTGCCCCTAAAAATTTTGTATAATTTTGCTATGGTTTCTTTTGAATCATGTGGCATGTAACAGCTATGATATTCTAAAGATTGTGATTCAGTGAGTTCAAGAGCAGGATACATTGAAAAAATCGATAATTCATTATAAAAAGCAGTAAATGGTTCATAATTTTTAGATTCGTCACCTACTAAAATAATTTTATAGCTGCCTTTGTCTATCCCGTATATAACAAAATCATATATGGATTTTCATGTTTTTTCTGATTTTTCTAATTTGTTGAAATGGTCAATAATAAAAATAGGCTTATACTTTAGTTCATCCTTCACAAAAGATTTGATTAGTTTAGAATTCATCATTTCATCCACACTGTACTGATAGGATTTTTTTTCATGGAAGATGTGATGAAATGCATAAAAAGGAGTAAATAAAGATAAAGGAAAAGCTTGGTATACAAGATCTGTCAGGTCTGAGTAGTTATACTTTTTTTCTGAATTATTGAGAGAAATATAATAAATTCCTTTATAATTGTTTTTCATTCATTTGAGAAATACAGTTTTTCCGACTGATTCTGATCCAATAAATGCTATCAAATTTCTGTTATCTTCTATTATTTGTCTGGATATATCATAATATTCTGGTCTTTCTAAATAGCACTTGATTTCATTGCCAAACGTATCTTTTTCTGCTATAAGTCCATCGGAAAATCTCATAAAAATGTATGAATCGCTGAGAAAAGCTGAGAATGATATGTAAATTAATATCATAGCAATTAAGCAAAGAATAAAGGAACAGTCAGGTTGTATATCATTATTGAAGCAGCATGGTAAGGAAAAAACTACAAAAAATAATGCTACTGTGAAAGCAATATCGTAGGAGCTCTCTGTTAAAATCTTGATAATCAAGGATATAGGAAATGTAAAGATGATGAGATGAGTGAAGATTTGAAAAATTAAAGGCCTTTCGTCTTTCATATTATGGGGCTTGTAATAATTATTAAATTTATCTTAATTAATTTTGATTAAATGAAAAAGGGTGTAAAAATAAGGATAGAAGATTTGATTTATAGAGTTCTGTGTTAATTATTGATCAAATAATTTTTTTTTAAAATTTCGAATTCTGCAAGTATAGTTATGTAATATTATAATACTCAAAAATATTATAACTTTAATAATAAATTTCTAACTGGAATCGAATTAATAATTGTATCTTGCCATTGTTGGATCCTTTCAAGGCTACACAGTCCAAGATTTCTGGCCTCATTTTCATTCCAGGGAATTACAAAAAAGTGAAGGTAAGCGAAGATCTTGGATATTAAAAGCTTTTTGCCTTTTGTGAAATTATTATTTTCTTAGTTAATTATTAGCCACTTAATTCTTTGCTAAGCCTTCAAATTCTGCAAGCGTAAAGTTGCTATACTTTAAAATTCTCGAAAAATCTTCAAATGTCCTTAAATTTAAGTTTTCATCATCATTGAGCCCCATATATCTTCCAGCATAAATTTTATGCAAATTTGTTTTAAAATCAATAAATTCAGTAATCCCCAGATTATCACTATAAGTTTTAAAAATATTTTCCATTGCAGCTCTAGTAAGATATATATCAATACTGCTTTTCTTGATAGGCTTTTTAGATTTAATCAGTCAATAAATTATATTACCTTTGTTCATCTCAATTCTATTCATTTCATTGATAGCTTCAAATTCGACACCTGCTTTTTCAAAATCTACAACCAGTTTTCCGATTAATTTAATAACAAATTCATTCAGCTGATGATCATCTAGCTCATATTTGCTTTTTGATGCAAAACCAAAGTATCTTTGATATTCTTCTATATTCCCTTTAATGTATTTGTATAATTTTGCAGCAGTTTCCATTGAATCTCGAGGTAAGTAACAGTTGTGATAAGCTAAGGATTCTGCTTCAGTGAGTTCAAGAGTTGTAGGCACAGAGTAAAACGATAATTCATTATATTTAGAAGTAATAGGCTCAAAATTAGAGAACTCTTCGGTTGCTAAAATAATTTTATAATTACCTTTTTCAATTCCTTTTGTAATAAAATCATTTATAGGTTTTCAGTTTTTTCCAGATTTTTCTAATAAATGAAAATCATCTATAATAAAAATAGGTTTATGCCCCAGTTTATTTCTCACCATATTTTTTATAGATTCAGAATCCATAACGGCATCTATTCAGGTCTCATATCCAAAATATCTTAAAGTATCAAAAATGGAAAAAAGTGGTGTAAATATAGAAAAAGGTAATGCTTGACGTGATAAATCTTCTATTTCACAGCCTGAATATTTACTATAGCTGTTGGCAGAAATATAATAAACTCCTTTATAGCTATTTTTCATTCATTTGAGGAATAAAGTTTTCCCTATACATTTTGGGCCAAAAAATGTAGTTAAAGGCCTGCTATCTTCTATTAATTGCCGGGAAAGGTCATAATAAATAGGTCTTTCTTGATAACACTTGATTTGATCAATAAAGGTATTTTCTGATGTTTTAAGCCCATTTGAAAATCTCAAGAAATAATAAGAATGATTAAGGAATATAATTAGAAACAGAAAAATAAAAAAGAGCACACATAGTTTGCTATCAGAAAATCTTCATTATGGCGAGCTTCTTTTTCAAAAATGAAGGTAAGGAAAGCAAAACAAATAATCAAGCTATAGACAAGTAAAAATCATAAGGGCATCCAAGTAAAATTTTTGATGCAAATACCATAGGGAGCGATAACATAATGATGGATTGAAATAGTGTTTCTTTATCCATTATGGGATTTTATTATAAATATTTTTGGGGCTTATGATTCAATTAAATTAAAATAATAAATATTTTAGATAATTTTCAATTTTTATTTGTTTTGAAAGAGATGAAAAAATTTCATTTATAATGACCAGCATATCTATTCTGGTTATCGTTATCCTATATTCTACAGAAAATAGGATGCTGGCATGATATAAAACACGTATGGTTATAGTAAAAAGTATTCTTTTGTCAGAAATAGAGAGAAATTATAAAATAGATTAAACTTTGCAATTACGCATGGCGTTTATTATGTATAAAAAAATTTCAAAAATCCTTGGGCTAATCCTTAATAATTGCTGGGTATTATATATAACTCAACATTGGCTTATGTATATCGCTTGAACATTTCAAATGTTTTATTTTAAATAAATGATATGATTTATAAAAAATTTTAACGTTATAAATAAGACAATGAGAAAAATAACTTTATGCTTGCTCAACCTTTATATATTTACAAATTTAGCAAAATTAAATTAGCGAAAATATATTTATTAACGAGTTTATTTGCTATTCATTATTGACTCTTTCGAAATCCTCAAATTCAATTAGCGTGAAGTTGCTTTGCATTAAAATTCTTGAAAATGCTTTAAAAGTTCTAAAATTTAATTTTTCATCATTATTGAGCCCCATGTATCTTCCAGCATATACTTTATGCAAATTAGTTTTAAAATCAATAAATTCAACAATTCTAAGCTCATCATAATAAATCATAAAAATGTT
The DNA here is from genome assembly GCA_949751825.1 of Blepharisma undulans. Classification (NCBI taxonomy): domain Eukaryota; phylum Ciliophora; class Heterotrichea; order Heterotrichida; family Blepharismidae; genus Blepharisma; species Blepharisma undulans. The sequence continues at coordinate 6,594 of CATKHM010000467.1, forward strand.
TTTCATCGCTTCTCGAGTAAGATAAGGTATGATACTGCTTTTCTTGATAGCTTTTTCTTGCTTTATTAGTCAATAGATAACCTGGATTGTGTTTTGAACATTAATTTTACTTATTTCGCATCCTCTTTTATCAGTTATATCTCCAAAATTAATATCTGCTTTCTGAAAATCCTCTGCGAGATTTTCTATTAATACTAAAATAATTTCTTTTATAGAGTCATCATTCAGCTCGTTTTTAGATCTTAATGCAAAATCAAAATATCTTTTATATTGATCTATGCTCCCTTTAATATATTTTTGCACTTTTCCAGCAGTTATTATTGAGTCATTTGGTAAATTGCAATTGTAAAATGCTAAAGATTCTGCTTCAGAGAGCTCAAGAGTTGTATGTATTGAGAAAATTAATAAATCGTTATATATAGAAGTAAATGGCTCAAAATTCGAAGATTCATCACCTGCTAAAATAATTTTATAGCTGCCTTTTTCTATTCCTTTTATAATAAAATCATTTATAGCTGTTCATTCCTTTGCTGATTTTTCTAATAAGTTGAAATTGTCTATAATAAAAATAGGTGTATGGCTTAGCTTTTCCTTTATTAACTTATTAGAATCCAAAATTTTATCTAAATATTCCTCATAAGAATAGCCGGCATGATATATATGGAATAAGACAAAAAATGGAGCCAAAAATGATTCAGGTAATGCCTTATGCACCCAATCATCTACATTTTGCCCGCTATCTCTTTTATTTGAAGTATTGATAGAAATATAATAAATTCCTTCATAGTGATTTTCCATTCATTTAAAAAATGTTGTTTTTCCATTTGACTTTGGACCAAAGAAAGTTGCTAATGGTCTTTTATCCTTAATTATTTGCACAGATAAGTCATAATAAATTGGTCTTTCTTGATAACACTTGATTTCATTATAAAAGAACTTTTCTGGCATTTTAAGGCCTTTAGAGAACCTCGAGAAGATGTATGAATCGCTGAGAAATATTGATAATGATACCAGAATTAAAATTGTTAATGAAAAGCATCCACAACATGGACCATCTTGAAAGGGATTAATCTCATAAAAAACAGCAGGCAATGATATAGTCACAAAAAATAATGCCACCATAAAGGATATGTCGTAGGAGATCCCTGTTATAAGCTTGATGATTAATGATATAGGAAATGTAAAGATGATAAGGTGAGTGAATACTCGAAATATTAATGGTCTGTTATCTGTCATTATAATGGGGCTATGCAATAATTTTTAATTTTAATTTAATTATAACTTTAGGGGTAAAGCAATAATTTTAACATTGATAGAAAATAGGAATTGATTTTGTCAAATTGTTTTACAAAATAAATGGAATAATTAATTAAAAATTTATAAAAGAGACTAATTTATTTTTCTTTATTAATCTAAGTAATTCTTTTTTAAATCTTCAAATTCAGCAAGCGTAAAATTACTCTGCATCAAAAGTCTTGAAAAATCTTTAAAACTCCTCAAATTTAATTCTTCGTCGTCATTGAGCCCCATATACCTTCCAGCATAAATTTTATGCAAATTTGTTTTAAAATCAATAAATTCAATAGCATCCTCATCATCATAAGTCATAAAAATATTTGCTAACGCTTTTCTAGTAAGAAAAGCTGAGATGCTATTTTTCATAATCGGTTTTTCTTGTTTTATAAGCCAATAAATTACTTGAATTACATTTTGCACATTTTTTTTCTTTATTTCTTCTCCATTCGCAAATGCTTCAAAATCGATATCTGCTTTCATAAAATCTATATCTATTTTCTCAATTAATTTCAAAATATAGTTGTTTATTTGATTGCCTTTCAGCTTATTTTTCGCTTTTTGTGCAAAAATAAAATAATTTTGATATTGATCTATATTGCCTTTAAAATATTTGTACAGTTTTGCAATGGTTTCTTTTGAATCATGTGGCATATAGCAACTATGATATTCTGAAGATTGCGATTCTGTGAGTTCAAGAGCAGGATGCATTGAAAAAATCGATAATTCGTTATAAAAGGCAGTAAATGGTTCAAAATTTTTGGAATCGTCACCTACTAAAATAATTCTATAGTTACCTCTTTCTATTCCATATATAACAAAATCATAAATGCATTTTCATGTTTTGTCTGATTTTTCCAATTTGTTGAAATGGTCAATAATAAAAATAGGCTTATACTTCAGTTCATCCTTCACAAAAGATTTTATTAGTGTAGATTTCATCATTTCATCCACACTGTACTGGTAGGAGTCATGCATATGGGCGAAGTCGTAAAGTGCAAAAAAAAGAGTAAATATAGATGGAGGAAAAGCTTGATTAACAAGATCTGCCAGGTCTGAGTAGTTATGCTTTTTTTCTGAATTATCGAGAGAAATATAATAAATTCCTTTATAATGATTTTTCATTCACCTGAGAAATATAGTTTTTCCTGTTGATTTTGGCCCAGTAAACGCTATCAAAGGTCTTTTATCTTCAATTATTTGTTTCGATATATCATAATATGCTGGTCTTTCTAAGTAACATTTAATTTCATTACTTAAAATATTTTTTTCTGCTATAAGTCCATCAGAAAACCTCATAAAATTATATGAATCGCTGAGAAATACTGAAAATGATATGTAAATTAATATTGGAGATGCTATGCAAAGTAAAATAGGACAGTCGCCTTGTATTTCGTTACCATAGTAGAATGGTAAGAAACAAACTACAAAAAATAATGCTACAGTGAAAGCAATGTCGTAGGAACTCTCGGTTAAAATCTTGATAACCAATGATATAGAAAATGTAAAGATGATAAGGTGAGTAAAGAATTGGAAAATTAAGGGTCTTTGGTCTTTCATTATGGGGCTTTTCAATAATTATTAAATTTATTTCAATTAAATTTTTGACTAAAGTAATGATGAAAAGATTTATTTATAAATTTTACACTTAATTGTATGTTCTATTAAAATTTTATGATATTAGCTTACCTGCATCATTTTTGCTGCAATGAAAAAAATATAAATTCCTTCATAATGATTTTTCAATCATTTAAGAAAGATTTGATTTTGATTTTTATCCATTTACTGCTGCTAAAACAACTATCTTTTAGAAAGGCAATATCGTTTTATTTTTTTTGATATTATTTGATTTTCTCCTATCTCTATCTTCTAAGGAAGTGACTGCAAACTATTAATTAAAAAGGCAAGGCCATAGTGTTAAGCCACTGATATTCATTTCACAACGCAAGCCAATTCAGATTTCGAAAATTCTTTAAATAAAATAATTTCAATTTTATTTTAAGGAAAAATTTCTGAAAAAGTCAATTTTCAAAATTGACATAAATAGATAGAATGCCATTTTAAGCTACATTTTGAGTTTTTAGAATTATAAAGTGATTTTTCTCTAAGGTTGATCTTTCATTATGGGTTATGCACTAATTTTTATTATGATTATTTTGATAAGGAACTTAAATAAATTATGCAAAATATATATTTAAAAATTAAATTTAAAATTGAGACTTAAATTTTAATTTAACAGTATCACTTTTCTTTAAACTTTCAAAAAATTGAGGATTCAGGATGTTTTATTTTTTTTTCCTTCTTCCTTTTATGAAGAAGATGATGAAACAAAGAATTAATTTCAGTTCATATATTCTTTTGTTTTTGTAAGTTTATTAATATTAATTCATAGTGAATTCAAGTTATTTTGTGCTATTTAATACTTTGGCTTCGATGTGCAGCACATATTGGTAGCCAACATGATATTTTCTATGCCAGAGAAAACGAAACTACATCATAAATTGTATGATATTTCAAATTGTTTTGATTAATACAAAATAAATGAAAATTAATTAAAATTTATAAAATAGACTAATTTATTTTTCTTTATTAATTGAAGTAATTCTTTTTTAAATCTTATATTCCATAAGTGTGAAATTACTCTGCATCAGAATTCTTGAAAAAGCTTTAAAACTCCTTAAATTTAATTCTTCGTCGTCATTGAGTCCCATATGCCTTCCAGCATAAATTTTATGCAAATTTGTTTTAAAATCTATAAATCCAATAACATCCTCATCATGATACGTCTTAAAAATTTTCTCTAACTTCTCGCTAGTAAGAAAAGCTGCGACACTATTTTTCATAATAGGTTTTTCTTGTTTTATAAGCCAATAAATTACTTGAATTACATTTTGTACATTTTTTTTCTTTATTTCTTCTCCATTCGCAATAGCTTCAAAATCGATATCTGCTTTCAAAAAATCTATATCTATTTTCTCAATTAATTTCAAAATATAGTTGTTAATTTGATTTCCTTTCAGCTTATTTTTGGCTTTTTCAGCAAAAATAAAATAGTTTTGATATTGATTTATATTGCCTTTAAAATATTTGTATAATTTTGCAATGGTTTCTTTTGAATCATGAGGCATGTAACAGCTATGATATTCTAAAGATTGTGATTCAGTGAGTTCAAGAGCCGGATGCATTGAAAAAATCGATAATTCGTTATAAAAAGCAGTAAATGGTTCATAATTTTTAGATTCGTCACCTACTAAAATAGTTTTATAGCTGCCTCTTTCTATCCCATATATAACAAAATCATATATACATTTTCATGTTTTGTCTGATTTTTCCAATTTGTTAAAATTGTCTATAATAAAAATAGGCTTATATTTCAGTTCATCCTTCACAAAAGATTTTATTAATTTAGAATTCATCATTTCATAAACACTGTACTGATAGGTGTCGTTCACATGAGCGAAGTGGTAAAATGCAAAAAAAGGAGCAAATATAGATGTAGGAAAAGCTTGATCAGACAGGTCTTTCATATCTGAATTATTGATAGAAATATAATAAATTCCTTTATAATGATTTTTCATTCACCTGACTCCCTCCCCCCCTATAGTTTTAAAATGATTTCATTAATTTCATTGTCTTGAAGCTCGTTTTTAGCTTTTAATGCAAAACCAAAATAGCTTTGATATTGATCTATACTGCCTTTAATGTATTTGGATGTTTTTACAAGAGTGTCTATTGAGTCGTGAGGGAGATTGCAGTTATGATATACTAAGGATTCTGCTTCAGTGAGCTCAAGAGTTGTATATATTGAATATATTAATAATTCACTATATATTGAAGTGAATGGCTCAAAATTGGAAGATTCATCGCCTACTAAGATAACTTTATAACTCCCTTTTTCAATTCCTTTTATGATGAAATCATTAATAGAGTCCCATCTTTTTCCCGATTTTTCCAATAAATTAAAATTATCTATAATAAAAATAGGTTTGTGCCCAAGCTGATTCTTGATGAAAGATTTTAATAAACCATAATCCATTATTTCATGCAAATTTTTCACTTCAAAATTGAAACAGTGATAAGGTATAAAAAATAAAGACATAAAAGATTCAGGAAAAGCATCCCTTTTCAGATCGTACACACTTTTATTTTTATCTTCTTTTTCCAAATTATTGATATAATAAATCCCTTTATATTGATTTTTCATTCACTTGATAAATACGGTTTTTCCTATAGATTTTGGACCAATAAGCGTTACTAAAGGTCTCGTGTCTTCTATTATTTGTCTGGAAAGGTCATAATAAACTGGTCTTTCTTGATAACATTTGATTTCGTCAATAAAGGTATTATCTGGTGTTGCAAGCCCATTAGAAAATCTCATTAAATAAAAAGATTCACTAAGAAATGCGTATATTCATATATATAGCAAAATCCCAGTACCACAGACAAAGCTTTTTTCTTCATCATCTCTGCGAGTTTCTTCATAAAATAGGGGTAAGGAAATGACTGTAAAAAATGATGCCACAGAAAGGGAGAGATCATAGGGGCATCCTGCTAAACTTTTGATAAATATTGATAAAGAAAAAGTAACAATGATAAGATGAGTGCAGATCTTAATTGTAAATGACCTTTCATTTTCCATTTATGGGGCTAATTATAATTTTATTATAAAGAATTAAATTGAGCTATATTAAATAAAATTAAAATGAGTTAAATAAAGTTTTGATAATAAAGATAAGAAAATAATAAGTAATGATGATAAGGCGAGTAATAAAATCAAATATAGAAATAAATAAATGAAATGCTATAATTGGTCTTTCAATTATAATTTGTTAGTTTATTTTAATTCCATTAATTTAACTAGATTTATTTTAGATTGAGATTAATTTTATTCATATAAGGCCTTTGTATTTAGGCTAGTAATATTGTTAATCTGCTATTATTATTTATATTTATATATTCATATAGCTTTTATCTTTAATCAATTAATTAGAGAGTCTCCCTTTATTTGCATGCAGTTTGAATTGCCTAATTATAATAATATTAAGGTTATATTTGTTTTGATTGCTGATATATAAATAGAATTATATAATAAATAAAATTATTTAATTTTGTAAATTATTAATCAATCTAATACTTTCTTAATCGGGAAATTCTATAAGTGTGAAGTTATTTTTCATTAACATTCTTGAAAATGCATTTAAAGTTCAAAAATTGAAATTTTTATCGTCATTAAGCCCCATATATCTTCCAGCATATATTTTATGCAAATTTGTTTTAAAATCAATAAATTCAGTAATTCCTAATCCATCAGCATAACTACTGAAAATGTTTGTCAATGTTTCTCTATAAGATATGTTGCAACACTACTTTTCTTAACAGGCTTTTCTTGTTTTATAAGCCAATAAATTACTTGAAGCGTATTTCTCACATTTTTCTTACTAATCTCTTCTCCTTTCTTATTAGTAATAGCTCCAAAATCGATATCTGCTTTCTTAAAATCTATTGCAAGTTTTTCTGCCAATTTTAAAATAATTTTATTTATTTCATTTTCTTTTAGCTCATTTTAGATTTTAATGCAATTCTGAAATAACTTTGATATTGGTCTATACTACCTTTAATACATTTATATACCTTTTGAGCGGTTTTTATTGAATCATTAGGTAATCAGCAGTTATGGTAAGCTAAGGACTCTGTTTCATTGAGATTCATACTTGTTTTTATAGAATAAATTGATAATTCATTATATAAAGATGTAAAATCGTTAAAATTTGAAAAATCATTGCTTGCTAAAATAATTTTATAATTACCTTTTTCGATTCCTTTTATAATAAAATCAGCTACAGCATTTCAATTTCCTCTTGATCTTCTTAATTGATTAAAATTGTCTATAATAAAAATAGGTTTATACCCTAATTGATCATCATAAAATGATTTTATTTGTTCATTTTCCATCATTGCTATTAAATAGGATTGGGAGGAGGAAAAACCATACCGCAGCCAGTGAAATACAAAAAATATTTTATACCAAGAGGGAGGAAGAGCTTGATTTATAAAAGAATTTATTTCTGTGGAATTGTCTATGTTATTTAAGCTGCTAATGGAAACATAATAAATCCCTTTATAATTATTTTTCATTCACTTGAGAAATAAAGTTTTTCCAATTGATTTTGGCCCAATTAATGTGACTAAAGGTCTACTGTCTTCTATAATTTGTTTGGATAAATTATCGTAAACTGATAATTCTTGATAACACTTGGTTTCATTAATAAAGGAATTTTCTTGGCTTATAAGTCCATTGGAAAATCGATAAAATATATATGAATCGCTTAGCAAAATTGTAATCAAAATAGAAAACGTGAACGTGAAGCAAATGATACATGGAGTATCCTCTTGCATCTCATTAAAAGTGCACAATAAAGAAATGAGTGTAAAAAATAATGCTATCAAAAAGGTAAGGCTATATGAGCTTCCTGTTAAAATCTTGATAATTAATGATATTGGAAATGAAAAGATAAGCAGATGAGTGATGACCTTGAATATCAGTGGCCTTTTATCTTCCATTTATGGGGCTTATTATAATTTTATTAAAATATCTTAATTTAAATTAATTATTTATTGTTAAACCATTTTCCAGGTCTTCGTATTCTTTGAGAGTAAAGCCATATTGCAATAAATTATTTGAAAACTCCTCAAAAGATCTTATATTAAAATTTTTGTCATCATTGAGTCCCATATATCTTCCAGCATATATTTTATGCAAATTTGTTTTAAAATCAATAAATTCAGTAATTTCTAAATCATCATCATAAATCTCAAAAATATTTGCAGTTGCTTTTTCAGTAAGATATGGAGCGACTAGAATTTTGTCAATAGCTTTTTTATACTTTATTAATCAATAAATGACTTGAATTGTATTTTGCACATTAATTTTATTTAGTTCATCTCCTTTTTTATTGAAAATTATTTCAAAATCTAAATCAGCATTTTCAAAATCTATTGTCAAGTTTTTCCAATAATTTTAAAATAATCTCGTTTATTTCATTGTCTTGAATCTCGTTTTTAGATTTTGATGCAAAACCAAAATAACTTTGATATTGAGATATACTTCCTTTGATGCATTTGCATGTTTTTGAAAGAGTGTTTATTGAATCATGAGAGAGATTGCAGTTGTGATATGCTAAGGACTCTGCTTCAGTGAGTTCAAGAGTTGTATATATTGAATATATATATAATTCACTATATATTGAAGTAAATGGCTCAAAATTAGAAGATTCTTCGCCTACTAAGACAATTTTATAGCTCCCTTTTTCAATTCCTTTTATGATGAAATCATTAATAGAGTCCCATCTTATTCCTGATTTTTTCAATAAATTAAAATTTTCTATAATAAAAATAGGTTTATGTCCAAGTTGATCCTTTATAAAAGATTTTATTAAGCTATAATCTAATATTTCATGTAAATTCTGCACTTCTGGATAGGTAAGGTGATAAGGCATAAAAAAGAAAAGCATTAAAGATTCGGGAATAGCATAACTTTGCATAGAAAATACTTCTCACTTCTTGTACTCTTTTTCCAAATTATCAATATAATAAATCCCTTTATAATGATTTTTCATTCACTTGAGAAATACGGTTTTTCCTATGGACTTTGGCCCAACTAATGTTACTAAAGGTCGAGTATCTTCTATTATTTGTCTGGAAAGGTCATAATAAATTGGTCTTTCTTGATAGCATTTGATTTCGTCAATAAAGGTATTTTCTAATGTTGTAAGCCCATTAGAAAATCTCATTAAATAATAAGATTCACTAAGAAATGCATTTATTCATATATAAAATAATAACTCAATGCAAATGAGAGCGCCTTTTTCTCCATCATCTCTCCGAATTTCTTCATAAAATAGTGGTAAGAAAATGACTGTAAAAAATGATGCCACAAAAAGAGCGAGATCATATGGGCATCCTGCTAAAATTTTGATAACTAATGATATAGAAAATGTGACAGTGATAAGATGGGTGAAGATCTTAATTGTAAATGACCTTTCATTTTCCATTTATGGGGCTAATTGATAATTTTTATTGTTAAGATTTAAATTGAGTCATATTAAAATATATTTACATAAAAATTAAAATGAGTTTAAGAAAGCTTTGATATTAAAGATAAGAAAATAATTAATGATGAAAAGGGGAGTGGCAGTATGAAATATAGAATTAAATAAATGAAATCTATAATTATGAGCATTTTAAATTATAAATTACTATGGTTATTAAATTTTGAAGTTTGTTATTAGCTATTATAATTCTTTTCAAAGTTTTCATATTCTATAAGCGTAAAGTTGCTTTGCATCAAAACTCTTGAGAAATTTTCAAAACTCCTTAAATTAAGATATTTATCGTCATTAAGCCCCATATGCCTTCCAGCATATATTTTATGCAAATTTGTTTTAAAATCAATAAATTCACTGAACCCGAGTACATCATCATAAGTCTTAAAAATATTTTCAATTGCTTCTTCTGAAAGATATGCTTCCACAATACTTTTCTTAATCGGTTTTTCATTTTTTATTAGCCAATAAAATAATTGAATGGTATTTTTCACATTATATTTCTTCAGCTCATTTTCGCTATTATTAATTATCGCTTCAAAATTTATATTTGCTTTCTTAAAATCTGTTATGATTTTTTCTATTAATTTCAAAATAATATCATTAATTTCTTTATCTGTAAGCACATTTTCAGATTTTAATGCGAAGCTAAAATATCTTTGATACTGATCTATATTGCCTTTAATGTATTTGTATACTTTCGCAACATTTTCCACCGAGTCATGAGGCAAATTACAATTATGATATGCCAAAGATTCTGCTTCATTGAAATCAAGAGCTGAGTTTATTGAATAGATAGACAATTCATTGTATAAAGAAGTAAAATAATCAAAATCTGAATATTTATTGCTAGCTAAAATAATTTGACATCTGCCTTTCTCTATTATTTTTATAATAAAATTTTTTATAATGTCTCATTTTTCTCCTGATTTTTCCAATAAGTTAAAATTGTCTATAATAAATATGGGTTTATGACTAACCTGATTTCCAATAAAAGGATCTATTGAATCTAGTTTTTTAGCTAAATCTAAAAAAAAGCTGTATAATCCGAAAAATAGAGAAAGAAATGATGACGGAAATGATTGCTGCTCTAATTCTTTAAGCTCTGAATCATTTCATCTATTTAAGTTATTAATCGAAACATAATAAATTCCTTCATAATTATTTTTCATTCACTTGAGAAATAAAGTTTTACCAGTAAATTTTTGTCCATATAATGTGATCAGTGGCCGATCATCTTTTATTATTTGTCTAGAAAGCTCATAATAAATTGGCCTTTCTTGATAACACTTGATTTCATTTATAAAAGCATTTTCTGATGTTTTCAGCCCGTTAGAAAACCTAAATAAATTATATGAAGTGCAGAATCACATTGAAAACAGAATACAAATCAATAAATACAAAAATAAAAATATAACACAACAAATCTCTTCTGGACAACTACAAGCCAAAGCGCGTATTCACCAAATAGTTATTAAAAATAATGCTGTGGCAATAGCAAGATCGTAAGTGCATTCTATTAAAATGCTGGTAAGTATTGATATAGCAAATGCATAAAAGATGAACCAATAAATTAACGATCAGACCTTCTTCATTTATGGGGCTAATTTATAAAATTTAATTAATATTTAATATTTAATTATTATGCAAAAATCACATTTAAATTAGAAAATTTACATTGAATCGTTAAAGTTGTGTATAAAAATCAATAGGAAATTATTTAAATTAAATAAAAAATTCATGCAATGAAATTATAGACATATCTCTTTTAATTTTGATTAATTATTGAAATCTTCAAAAACTTCCAATTCTGCAAATGTAAAGCTCTCTTCCTTCAAGATTCTTGAAAATACTTCAAAAGTTCTTAAATTTAGTTTTTCATCATCATTAAGCCCCATATACCTTCCAGCATATATTTTATGCAAATTTGTTTTAAAATCAATAAATTCAGTAATTCCTAACTCATCATCATAAATCTTAAAAATATTTGCTAGAGATTCTCTATTAAGATATCCTGCAACACGATTTTTCTTTATAGGCTTTTCATTTTTGATTATCCAATAAATGATTTGAAGGGTATTTTTTATACTCTCTTTGTTTATATCATTTCTATTTTTATTGGTAATAGCTTCAAAATCAATATCAGCTTTCTTGAAATCTATAGTGAGTTTTTCTGTTAATTTTAAAATAATTCTATTTATTTCATCCTCTTTAAGCTCGTTTTTAGATTTTGATGCGAAGTTAAAATATCTCTGGTATTGGTCTATACTTCCTTTGATGTATTTATATACTTTTGAAGCAGTTTTCATTGAATCATGAGGTAAGCTGCAGCTAT
>CATKHM010000468.1:0-18307 GCA_949751825.1 Blepharisma undulans
TGTTGCAAGATATGAGCAACTGCCCCAGCTTTTTTACTGACTTTCCTCAATGGCTTTCATACTCTCAAAACTCTTGGAAGCAGCGGCGAAAGCATAATCTCGCTTTGAAAAAGTTAAGACGAGAAGGAAAAGTTCAAGAAGCCCCCCGAAGCATTTCTACATATCTAAAAAATAAAGACTCCTCATTACTTTACAGCTTATGGCATGTTATTGGGATTCATCATGTTCAGGATGGAATGTTTAAGTTATGGGTTTATACAGAATTCCAAGATTTGCATTGTTTGACCCTAGAAGTCAAGCGAAAAATTTATATAAACAGTTCAGTTGAAAGAGACAACCCAAACTTCAAATCAGTAAAAATGACTCTCCCTCATAACAAAACTTGCAATTACTTATACGAATATGAAATGAGTGAAGCTGATTTTCAGGAAAAGTTTTTTGTGATAAGCAACGCGCTTGCAGATCCACAGATTGAAGGAGTTTATGAAACTAAAATTCCTATTGAAATTTTGGCAATAATTAAGCTTGGATGTATATTAAAGCCAAAAGTAGATGGGCTAGAAAATATATTGGAGGATAAAGGGAATCTGCTGGGGCATGTGTTTAAAATAGAGGATTTCGAGGTGAGAACTGATGCGGGATATTTGAAAGATATGTCAAATTTAACCAAATTTTATTTGCTACATGTTCAAACTGGCGTTAGAGGAATATGGATGTTGTTTTCTCCAGCAAAATCTATGGTTTTTGTCTATATAATAATGCCAGGACACAATCCAGATAAGCCATCAATGCAGAGACTAGTAAAAGAAGCTTTGGGCTCACAAGAGTGGGTATGTGAAACTCTTTATCCCAAAAACCAAGACCAAGCTTTCAGATTGATCGATAAAACCCTTTTGCAAGAAAAAATTGGCTCATCAATAGTTCTTTTTTCTTCTCCTTCAATTACTACAGACTTCTTAACAAAGCATGGCATGACATCCTTTGAAAAAGAATTCCCTGTCATCAATGTTTTATCACCTCAATACTCACTTCCAGCTCTTGATTGGCAAAAAATAGGTATTCAGCATCTCTGTCAGTTATTCCAAGAAATCCCCGGCTGGTTCGAAAATCAGCTTGGCTTTTCTAGATACTCATGCGTTCCTATAGGAAATTTGCCCCAAGACCCAAACTTATTCTTATGTGACCTCTTATTTGCGAGATCATTGAAAAACTCTCAACATATTTTATGGTGAAGTAACGAAAACTCTGCAGACTTCGGTGGCGAAGACGACTCAGGCTCTTTAATAGAAGATAAAGACTTTTTCTGCACTGAAGTTTGTATCCCTGGCTTATACTCTGATATATCTGTTGAGCTTGACTTAGGAGTTCTGCCCACAAATGCAATTCTTTGTTACAAGCATCTATTTGTAGGCGAATTGATAGAAGACAACCCCAACGATGAAAAAGTTGTGTGTTTGAATTCCTTCAGAAAAATCAGGTCACTGATAAATACCTGGGTTGACGATGTAAAACAGTATAAAAATCCATATGCAGATAAACTAGTTATGCATAGCTATAGATGAATTGCAAGTAAGGGTGCAGGGATGTATGATCCTTTGCTTCATTTGACTATTCATAAACTTGTAGACCAGCTTTTTAAGCATTTATTGGCAGAGCTGCAAAAATTGGGAGCAAAAATAATTTTCGCACATTCAGATAAAATTATTTTGGGGACTGGAAGATATAACTTAGCTGATGCTCAGAACTATTGCACGTTTTTAGTGAAATCTCTGACAGCTTCTCCATCCTTTGCATATTTATCACTAGAAGCCACCAGATTTTGGCAGATTTTTTTCTTTAAAGACAACTTCAACTACGCAGGAATACCTATATCAGTCCAAGAAACACAAATTCGAATAGCTTCGCATTGGCATTTGCTTGAAATGTTCCCTGAAGATTTTTCTAAGCTTGCTTTGGTAATTATAGCTCAAATGCTGCACGAAAGCTACACATTTTTGTCTGAAAATTACGAATCAGACACTATAAGGTCACAGTTAATAGAATTTTTGAAGCATCTATTGACAAATCAAATTTCCCCAAAATTATTTGAAACAATTCATAATATGCAAGTGCAAGACACTCTTGCATTCCCAAAAAAAGTTGGAGCAATATTTACCACACAAAATGCTGGGTTAGAATTTGTAAAAGTTATTACTCATTTACTGTCATTGGAGTCAGATTTATCTGACATAGTTTTGACATTGAGAAAAAATTTATTGAGATTATTGAATTATAGTGATTTTGCTCCTGAAGCTGACTATAAAGAGCCTTGCATGTCACTGATTTTACCTGAAATTATTTGTCCTAATTGCGTTTATACGAGGGATATTGACTTGTGCAGAGATCCTATGATAAGTCAAGGAATGTGGAAGTGCTACCTTTGTGACAATGAGTTTGATAAAGAGCACTTTGAGTTGAAACTAGTAGAACTCTTGCAGAATAAGATGAAGGATTATCAAAATCAAGACCTGCAATGTGTGAAATGCAAGATGAATAAAGGAAACTTGCTTTCTAGGCATTGCTTGTGCTCAGGAACTTATAAGCCTACGAGAGATGCTGAATCTTTTATGAAGTTTTTGACAACTGTCAATGAGCTTTCTGCTTTCCATGAGTTTAGATATCTATGCGATTTGATAGGGCCAATTGTTAATTCATTTAATTAAAATACTTACATACGTCATTGTATCTCATATCTAAAATAATTTTATTATACCAAATAATATGACAGAAATATTAAATGAGAATGCAATACAGTCTCAATCAGATGAGATTGCTTACGATTCTTTTAGCGACATGGAACTCAAAGATGATCTTTTAAAAGGAATCCTTTCTTATGGCTTTGAAAAACCTAGCATTATCCAGAAAAAAGCTATTAAAGCTATTGCTAGAGGTAGCGATATAGTTATTCAGCACAGATCTGGAAGTGGAAGATCTGCTGCAATTATAATTGGAATGCTGCAATTAATAAATTCAAATGTCAATGAACTGCAAGCATTGTATTTATTGCCTACTAGAGAGCATGTGCAATCAATGTATAGGCTAATATTAAATACTTAAGTGTGAAAGTGCATGTTACTATTGGAGGGACTTCTATTTCAGAGGATAAGAGAGCACTTAAAAATAGCCTTCATGTAATAATAGGCACTCCAGGACGAGTGCTTGATACTCTCAAAAGAAATTTCTACTCTACAAATGGAATTAAAATTTTTATATTAGAGGATATTGATGAGCTTCTGTCTAGAGGATTTAAAGATCAAATAATGGAAATCTTTCATTATTTGCCTGTAACTACCCAAGTATGCTTCTCTGCTTCAACTATGCCAGGAGAAGTTTCTGAAATGGCTGAAATATACATGAAAAATCCAATTAATATAAAGCTAAACACTTATGAAGCCACCTTGGATGGAATCAAGCAATTTTATATTCGAACAGAAAATGAAACAAAGTTTGCTGTTCTTCAGGATCTTTTAGAGACTTTGGATATATGTCAAGCTATCATTTTTTGCAATACAACGAATGCAGTAAAAGAATTGGCTCAAGCGTTTCAAGACACAAATACTTACAGTATTTCGATTATTCATAATGATATGATCAAAGTCAAAAAGAAGCAGCTATGAGAGATTTTAGAATAGGATCTACTCGAATAATGGTTGTAACAGATTTAGCTAGACGATTTATTGATATCTGTCCAAGTGTTTTCATTCATTACGAGTTTCCATCGAATTTTGAGAACTATATTAATCGAGTTGGAAGATCAGGAGCTTATGGTCGCAAAGGTGTTTCCATTGGATTTATAAGCGAAAGTGAATTCCAATTTTTGAAAGATCTGGAAGTTCATTTTTCAACTGTTATTGAAGAGTTATCAAATGACATTTCTAATCTAATATAAAAAAATACGTTTGTTGGGTTATATTAAAATATTGCAAGATGTTTACCAAAATCTTTATTTTATCTTTTCTATAAGTAATATGGCAGAAATATTGTATGATAGCTCTCAGTTAGATGAGGTTGCCTGTGATTTTAATGACATGGGGCTTAAGGATGATCTTTTGAGAGGAATTTTTTCTACTGGCTTCCAAGCCCCTAATCTTGTCCAGCAAAAAGCTATTAAAGTTATTTCTAAAGGCTGCGATATAATTGTTCAATCTAAATCAAAGAGTGGGAAATCCACTGCATTTATAATTGGAATGCTTCAATCAATTGATACTAGCAACCACGAGCTGCAAGCAATGATTTTAGTGCCTGCTCGAGAAATTGCAAAACAGATGCATGGACAAATAATAAATATTGGTGAATATCTAAATGTCAAAGCATATTCCGCTTTTGGAGGAGTTCTTATAAGAGAAGATAAAGAGGTGCTTAAGAATAGCATTCAAGTATTGGTTGGCACTCCAGGGAGAGCGTTTGATTATCTACGCAAAGGATTCATTTCAGCAAGAGGCATTAAAATTTTGATTTTAGATGAAGCCGATGAGCTGCTATGTAGAGGATTTAAAGAACAAATAATTGAAATTTTTAAATTTTTGCCTGATAATGCTCAAGTCTGTTTTTCTTCTGCAACTATGCCGCCAGAGGTTTCTGAATTAAAAGAAATATACATGAGGAATCCAGCTATTATTATTTTAAAAACCAACGAATTGACTTTGGAAGGAATCAAACAATATTATACGCTAGTTGACGCTGAAACCAAATTTTCAATTCTTGAAGAGATTTTTGCTAATCTGCAAATCTCCCAAGCTGTTATATTTTGCAATACCAAAAATACAGTTGAAGTATTAGTTCAAGATTTCACAAATAAGAACTTCACTGTATCATTCCTCCACGAAGATATGGATGAAAATCAAAAAAATGCAGAGACACGAAATTTCAGATCAGGATCTACTAGAATAATTATCACAACTGATCCGGTTAGGCGTATCATTGATGTGCATTCAAGTATTTTTATACATTATGATTTTCCATTAAGCTTCGAACATTATCTCAAACGCATTGGAAGATCAGGACGATATGGTCATTCAGGGTTGTCTGTTGCATTTGTTAATAATAGCGAATTTCAGTTTTTAAAAGATCTGCAAATTCATTTTTCAATTATTATTGATGAGCTGCCAAATGATTCATCTAATTTATTATAAATGTGATTTTAATAAATAATTTTAATAATCTTTATTCAACATAAATCTTATGGCCATACAAATAATATATTCAAAAATGTTTGGTCAATTTGATAATCAATGTCCTCCAATAAATACTTAAATTTATATTAATATTTAATTCATTATATGGAGCAATTGATCACAAATAAGCATGCTGATGAAGCTCAGCCAACTCAATTGGCTCAAACTTTCGAAGACATGAGTCTTAAACAATACCTTTTAAGAGGAATTTTTACTTTTGGCATAGAGAAGCCTAGTGTAATCCAACAGAAATCAATAGTGCATATAATAAATGGCAATGATATAACTGTCCAGTCTCAAGCTGGAACTGGGAAATCAACCGCATTTATAATCGGTATACTTCAAACAATTGATCTAATTGCCAGTCAGCTACAAGCTATAATTCTCGAGCCCAGCAGAGAAGTTTCTCTATTTATTAATCATTCATTCAACGAGATTGGAAAATTTATGAATGTCAATGCTTTTGCAAGCCCTAGCTCTACTATCAAAGACAAATGACAGGCTAAAAGAAACGTTCAGGTTTTAATTGGCACTCCAGAGATCGTTCTTGATCTTCTTAATGAAAATTTCATCACAGTTGAGCATTTAAAATTTTTTATAATAGATGAAGTTGATTATTTATTATCTCTGGGATTTGAAGAGCAGATTCATCAAATAGTAAAATTCTTACCTGCAGCCACTCAGTTTGGTTTGTTTTCTTCAACATCAATCAATTCAGCTGAGCTTAGCTTGGTAGATCATTTTATGAGGAACCCAATCAGAATTGTAGTGAAATCTCAGATATTATCATTAGAAGGTGTTAAGCAATATAGCATTCGCATTGAGAAAGAAGAATGAAAAATGCCTACTCTTCTGGATCTTATTGAATTTTTTGAAGTGCCTAATATGATAATATTTTGCAATACAGATAAGAGGGCTAAAAGTGTTGCTGAAAATTTAATTAACGAAAAAATTGATGTATCGTATATAGGCTTAGATATGGACAATACTCAAAGAGAATTTATGATAAATAACTTTAAGCGAGGCATTAGCAAAATTTTTGTCACTGTTGAAAAATTTGGGAATGATGATAATATGGATAATTATGTGCATCTGAATTATGATCTTCCAGTTGATTTTGCTGGTTATCTAGATAGAATTGGTAGAAAAGGAGAATATGGCAGACAACGATTTGCAATTAGCTTTATAAATGAGAGTGATCCTATTGAAATTCAAGTTTTAAAAGACTTGCAACTTTACTTTGCAACTCAGATTGAGGAATTGCCAGCAGATGCCAGCATTCTATTATAATTTCTATGTTCAATAAAATGATAAATATATAAATCTAATCACTAAAGCTAAATAACTAATAATTTCTATTTATTCCATTGGCTTGATAACAGCAAAATTATAAAAAAGTAAATATGTTTGAGTAAATTTTTTTGCAAATTATTTCATATATAATAATAATTTATGATCACAAGGTTCCTATAATTAAATTAATTTTAATGACATGGCATTTTAAAGCATAATTTATGAATTAAGCAGATGTTCTATTTCAAACTTTGCAAATTTATATAAATATATGTATATAAAAATAAATTCCCATCGTGAGAGAAAAATCCTTCTTGCCTCAATTGAAAAATTAGAATATACTTTAGGAATTTAATAAATATAAAAACAATAAAAATTCAGAATTTTTCAGAAGGCGGTATGCTATAAAAATGGATATGTTTGCTAACGAACAATTCTCTCCTAGAAAGCGAAACATGACTTTCCCTTTCAACCATCAAGAAGCTATTCAAAGCGAAAAAGAGTCAACAGAATGCTTGCTGAATAAAATAAAGCTCGAATTATCACTATCAGATAAAGCAATCAAAGACTTCAAGCAGCTAATTGATTCACACTACTGCTCTCAAGAAAATAAAGAATTAATCTATCAAGATTCTTCATTGGTTCATACTCTTAAAGCATTTTTCTCTGTAAGAGGCATCAAATCTTTTTCAGAAGAAAAACTAAAAGATTGCATCAGATTGTATGTCAATCATAAAGTTGAACTAGAAAAAAAGCAATGCTATAGGCATAGTGATCAATACTTCTCACCACAAAAGCTCTCAGATCGCTTAAATGAGTCATCGGAAAATGAAATAGCTGAACTAATGAATAAAGTCCAAAATAACAGCTTTAATGCAGAGATAAATGAAGACTTGTGGTTCAACGACGAGAAAAATAGCTTTGAGATTGCAGAAAATGAAGAAACCTTTACGGAATTCAATAGAAACTGCTTGATTTCTATTTTAAAAACACAGCTTAATTCCAGGGATTCAGAATTGAGTAATATAAAAAAGGAGTATGAAAATGAAATTAAAAATAAAGAAAATGAAGTTAATGAGCTGAAAATGAAACTGGAGGAACTAGAAAAGAAGATGCAAAGTGGAAATTTAGTTGATTTGCAAAGCATACAAGATGAAATTAGATATAATGAAAAATCATGAATTGAAAAAATGCTTAAACAGGAAGCTGAACTGAAAAATTTGCAAATTGAATTGAAGAATGTTCAAAACGAGTTAGACACCAATGTAAAGTTGCTTCAAAAAAACACAAATGATATTTCAACTTTTACCGAAGATAATGCTAATTTGGAAAAAAATCTGAGTGGCGATCTTGATTCAATCATTGAAATTAAAATAAAGGAATCAGAAAATAGCAGATTAAAAGAAGAAATCAATAGACTTGCAGAAGATAAGGAAAGACTTTTGAAACAAATGAATTTGATGAATAGAAATATTAAAATAGTGAATGATTGCCTCGATTCGCATATGAGGCTTTATAAAGAAAGAAGCGAAATAAGAGATAAAATGCTAAGTCAAGCAATATATAAGCAGCAACATTCTAAAAATAAAATTAGAAGGAACTATCTTATAGAAAAAAACATTTCATTGCCAAAAAGAGAGAACGAGTATGTTTTTACATTTTTGGCCTTGTTTTTAGGAATTGTGATGGCTTTATCTTATCCTTTATATTACAGCTGTGTTCTAAATGAAATTCGATAAAATGCTATAAAAATCCTTATAATATGTATTTAATATGTTTGTTTTATTATTGACTTTGACTCTTTATATATAAATTAATTCATTTATCTCAAATTAACTTTTTTAGCATTAAAGCTTAATTTATTGGGATTCTAGATTGTGGTTCTCATTAATTGGATCAAATCCTCCTCCCTCCTGCAGTTTCTTGAAAGACTGTACCAGCACCTGATGCCAATGTATCGCTTTTACATAGAAAAATCCCAACACAAATCCACTTATAGTGAAAGACAAAATGATCCAAGCAATTGCAAAAGATTCGCCCTTCCCATCCCCATACACACTGTCCCAGTGTTCTTTGTAATCATTATATCTGATAACTGAAGAATAAAGTAAAGCAACTAAAAATATAATTGAGAATCCTAGCAATGCATTTGCATATTTCTTTGATGTCCCTTTTGATGCAACTTTTAAGACTTTTAGGCCAGTTATCCCCATCAGAATTCCTAAAACTGAAACTCCTAATGTAAGGCCCCAGTCTATTAATTCCCATACATCGGCCCAGTCTAGTTCGTCTGGTAAAAATATCCTGATGATGTTTAGAAGCAATATCACTGAAAAAATTCCGCATAGGAAATAAGAAAAGAGCCTAATAATACGGATTGAGCTATGAACGTGCAGATCGTAGATTTTTTTGGTAATTCCTTCACTTTCTTTGAAGCTGTAATAACTCACTGTCACGCCTGAGCTTATATTGAACATTTATAAGGCTGATTAATTTTAATAAATTAACATTGGAGCATACAATTGCAGGTTGAAATTATGACCTATGAAGAAAGGGCAGTATTTCATACAATGATTATTATTATATGCTGATTACTGAAAAAGGTATTGCATCCTGATAAATCGAGGCCTGAATATTAGAAATTGCAAACTATTATTTTGCATTATGACAGATTAATTAATGACTAAATTTATTGCAAATTGGCTTAATGAAAAAACCATGGATTGCTAATTTTTTTCTTATATTCTTCAATTTTCCTTTTTAACTCTATATCAAGAGCTAAATCATTCATAGAGATTGGCTTATAATATTTAGGATCTCTCCCGTTTTTCAAAATATATTTGGCTATTACTTCTCTCTCATAGGTGATTCCAGTAGTAATTACTTTAACAGGATCTTTCATAATTTTGTTAGTGATTGGGTCAAGAAATTCTATCGGAATTCCTTGATTATTACTTGCCATTAAGCTCTTTGTGATTTCTTCCACAGATTTTGATGCGTATAATCTTGTATATTCTTTTGCCTTTTTGTTATAAAATGATAAATTGTCCAGATAAACTGCAGCTTTATTAGCATCCAAAGGATCTAAAGGCTCCGGAGTCATAAGAAGCCCATAAATACAACAGAGAAGCTGCTTTATGTGAGTATCAGCAGTATAGAACTGGTCTAAAATAGAATGGCATATCCTCCCAGTACGTTAACATTGCAATGATAAATTGGTGTAATAAATCTTATTTCAGGACATTTTAGTGGATAAGATTCTCCAAATTTTAAATAGAGATGAAATGTGCCATTTTGATAAGGTGTCAATTCTGGACCTTTAATAAAAATATTCCAAAATGTATCATCCTGCTCACATGGGAATACGGAAATATATTTGTGAGGATCAGTAGTTAAAATATGTAGCTCTTTCATTATTCTTTTATATCTTCGGGCTGTTGAAGAATTCAGCCATGCAGGGCCAGAAATTGAAACTCTTTCTATTGTACTTGCAGGACTTTCAACATTGAGATCTATTTGGTAAGGCTTTTTCATATCAGGAGCCTTTGATGAAAAATTCTGCTGTTTTAATCCTTCAAATTGCTGAGAATTTAAGTTTATTTTAGGAGAGGTATTTTCTCTGCATTTTACTGATAAAAATGTTTCTGATTCAAACAGCTTTATTCCTTCTTGAAGATTGCTTGGGAAGAAAATGTATCCTCCTGTGGCCAAGCAAAGCGCTTTTAACTCACTTGATAATTCTCCAACTACCACTGCGTCTACTATTATTTTACTTGCAATCAGCAATTCTGCGGTTGGCAAAGGTTTTTTCTGAGATTCAGTGTCTTCACCATCACTTAGACAAAGAATTCTGAGCAAAATTCCAGGATATTTCTGTTTTATAGGTAATAAAGCACTTATCGCAATATGAAAGGCATCCCATAACTTGGTATTGCCTTTAGGCTTCAATGCTTTTGTATGATTTACAAATGTAATTATATTTTCTGTAAAGTTTGAAATTTTTTGGATATCAGAATTAAAAACATAGAGAGAAACAATATTTTTCAGATCATAAGCTATTGTTCTATCAGAGAATGACTCAAAAAATTGTTTAATTGCATCAATTCTAGTAAATTCTCCCTTTTTGTCAAATGGATTGGTCATTGAATAGCTGTTATCAAATAATACAATTATGGCTTCTTCTGGTGCTCGTGTGATTAATTCCTTTTTTTCTTCCTCAATAGTGCTTATCTCTAATTGGCTTGCTAATTCTGAAGCATCAATTTCTTCAATCGATTTGTCTATTACGCTCATCAAATCTATTTTATTGACTTTACACTCAGAAAGCCCAAGATTTATGCAGATATCTTTGAGTTTGTTCAAAGTCAAATGATTTTTGAATTCTGGAGATTTTAGAGACAATGGGGAAATGAATTTAAGCAAGGAGTGATTATTTTTTAAATTTGTTCATTGTTTGTAGGTCAATTCTGATACAAAATCTTTTAGTTGCTGCAATATAGTGTTATTTTTGCTGTTAAATGAGCCAATTCATTGCTCAGCAGAGGTTTTACTACTTAAATAAGCTCGCTTTACAATATATCGAAAATCATTATCTATTATCAAATCGCTCATATTAAGAGTTTTACCCACATTTGGAATTTCGGTATTTAAATTGATATATTGAAGGACACTATTATAATCATAAAAGCTACAATTTCCATCTTTTTTTTTTAATTTCACTGGGTCACCTATATCATTAAGAGAAAGAGGACATGTAGTGTTAAAATTTTCATATTTTTCCTCATTGAATATCCTATCTTCAATTCCTCCACTGATTTCAAAAATGATCCCTAAAATCTCCAAAGTCTGCTCCAAAAGTTTTCCATCTGAAATATTTATATTTAAAATGTTTTGAGATAAATGTTTAATAAGCAATTAAATCCTTCTTCTAGTGCTATTGAATTAAGAACACTCATAGATCTGGTATTTTTTAACTCATACAAAGCCTGAACCAAAGGGGAGCAATTATCTGTTAAATACCGAATGCAAGATAAAAATTGAGGCAATCTAATTTTTTGCAAGTCAACTTTGGAGAATGCGTACAAAAATGAATGCAGAATTCTTCTTCCAGTTATAGTTTGTGGAATAGATTGCACTTGCAGTTTTTTGTATGAGCCTTCTGTGTTGTTATACTCATCAGTAAAGTAATCAAGAATGTCTCCAGCTTTTATATTATAACTGCTCAGCAGCTTATTATCATCATAAGGCACGCTATTTTTGTCTATTATTTTGATACAGAAAGTAGGTATTTTCTGCAAATTATATAATTTCTGCTTCAAATTTAATAAAGTGTCTCTCTTCAAACTAACCTTTATTGCCCAAGTTTTTGATTCGTCAGTATTATGTTTTAAA
The DNA here is from genome assembly GCA_949751825.1 of Blepharisma undulans. NCBI lineage: Eukaryota > Ciliophora > Heterotrichea > Heterotrichida > Blepharismidae > Blepharisma > Blepharisma undulans. Next base: position 11,898 of record CATKHM010000468.1, read on the forward strand.
AAGACAGTATCATTTCCATCATTATGATTAATTGGAGGTTCTATATTATGATCAAAATATGGAACAATAAAGCCACATATTTTTTCATTGTCCTTTATTACTTCAGCGCAACTTACAAGATGGATCTGATATAAAGATCCTATTAAGGGGTAGCCATTTTCACAATAAAATGCACAGACTAATCCAGGATTTTTTACTTGATGGTAATTAAGGACAATTTTTGATAGTTCTATTAATTTTGCATCGCGGTCAATCTTGAATGATCTAAAATCTGATTGCATTCCTGAGTTAAAAATTCTGCAAAGAATTGTGTATTTTTTATTTTTAGCTGGTATATCTGATAGACTCAATGAAATGTCGGATGCTGGGTAAGAAAGCAACGAAAAATTGTCTGAAGATTCGCGACTAGTGTATGAAGCCATTGTCTGTCTTTCAAAGGATACAGAAAAACTAAGTTCTGATTTTGCTGCCGAAATAGCTCGATTTATTATAAAGCTATAAGTTTTCTCGTCTATTATTTTTACTAGCCGTCCATTTCGATCATGCATCAGGTTAAATTCCTGTGGATCAGCACAAATTTGTTCTGAAATAATTTTTATAAGCTCGCGAAATGTATTTGGAGCAACAATACATAAAATAGAGCTCTCAGGGATAGAGATTAATAGTTCTATGCTATTCTTATCCATTTTTATACGCCATTTAATTTTGAGGGAAAAATTAAATATGGATCTGATTAAGCTTAAATGAAATAATCATTTATCAATGCTTGTGAAATGCATCTCAAGGCCATATTTATCGCTCGTTTATTATTTTTAAAATTATTATATATCTTGCTCTTCAGATCGATCGATAGTGCAAACAGCTATATGTGCATCATAGCATTTCACATGACATGGCTTATCACAATTTTTGCATTTATAATCAGTCCTACTGAATCTTTTTCCACTGCAATGTGCACATTTCCTATGATGATTCATTTTTTCCATCGCTTCTTCAGACTGGGGATTTTCTTTTCCAGAATTATATCTAATCAAATCTAGTCCCAAAGACTTCTTATATATATCAAGCCGATTACGTTTTGTCTTTTTGAGCCCCGTAAATTGGTTATAAATAATAAAGGAGTTTACTATTGCTGCTTGAACCAAAAAATTGAATATAGATTTTCACACTCTACCTGAAAATTTTTCAGTGCTTGATATATATTTATTAAATTCAATAGGCCCCTCCATGCATTTTTCATATTTTTGAGCCATTTTAGGCTTACTAAGAGTTTCTGGATTTCTGTCAGATCTTTGTTTGGTCTTTACTGTATTGCTAACCGTTTCTCTATTAGAAATGAAATGTTTAGGCCTTTTATCAGTTCATGCACAATATAAAATGTTTCTGCAAGAATAATATTTGGGAATTGAGCTTCTTTTAGTTTTAGGTGGCAGACATCCTTCATTTTTGTCTATTTTTGCTGTAAAATTAATTCCTAGTTCATTAAGTATGATTGCAAGAGAAACGCTTGAATGGCGCTTACCAAAATAAAGATGGCAATCTCTGCTTTCCAAGCCATCAACTAAATTCAAAATAGTGTTTTTTCCTAAATTATTTTCTATTTCTGTATAAGATCCTCTTACAAAGGCAAAATTCCATAAATAGCTCAACGAGGAATCATAAACTCCATATATCTTGGTATGGATGCCTCTTGGTTTGTCTTTGTAAGGAATTGGAACTTCTTTAATACAAACCCTTTTCCCTGGATAAACATTTTTTTGAAAATTCGTTCTGATTTTATTAGCAATTGGCAGCAGGTTCTCTATGCATTGATTTGGACAGTTGCTACAAGAAAGATGGAGCATATCATATAAAGCAAAAAATCTTTCTTTCGACATTGCAGAAGAAATTACTTTATTGCTATATAAATCGCTATTAGACCAGTAGTCATTGATATAAGGGATTTTTACAAGGCTTATTAGTATTCAAATGCCAATAAAAGTTTCCATTTCATCTGTGGAGATTCGTTCTTCCATTGCTTTTGACTTTTTATAGCAGACATTGTAGTTTCTTCTCAAGAAGTCTGCATAGCTCACAGTATAGTTTATGAAGAGGTTAAGAACTTTTGTGTCGAAAAACTTCCGGAATAAGTCAATTGGATTGGGATCTTGGTTATGACTTGGAGGGGTTATGTTGATTTTTGCAGATCTTTTACGAATTGATTTGGATTTTTGGAAGCTGGTCGTTTCTTCTCAATTAATAGTGGGGTCTGAATTTTCGGAGTCATTTTCAGCTTTTTTTGGGTGCTTTTTGGGCATGCTTGAGAGCTCCATACCAAGCTCATCAATCATAGAGTTATCAACTTGCTCTTCTCTCGAAACTGGATCCAAATCAGCAAAATTCGCTTCCATATTATTTATTAAAATCAAGCAGAATTTACTACCAATTTATATGGTATTAATCATTCTTATTAATCCCCCCAAATTTATTATTTTAAATTCAAATGTTTAAAAAATTAGTGTTGCACTGTGTTTACAATCTTTTATAAGGTTATATTATAAAATAAATGGAGAGCACACATAGAGAGTCTATCAGTAATGACCATAGACCAACTAAAATACTCAAGATTAACACTCATTTAAAGAAAGTTGAAATTTCTGTAGATCACTATCAAATTTCATATATGAGCCAATATCAAAGCTTGGGAACAATAAATATCATCACTCATACTAATTCTATTAATAATCTAAGACTACCAGAAAAGGCTGCAAATCGATTTACTGCTATTTGCAGAATACCAGGAGACAAATTATTCTGTTATGGAGGGATAAAATTTGATGGATCATTATCTGGAATGACATTTACTATAGATTCAAATTATCAAATTGAAATTTTTGAGCCTGGGAATCCTTGCTATCAGACCTTCTGCATTTACTTTGAAGGCAGTGTTTATTCAATTGGGGGGTTTTCCAGTCAATTCAAGAGATTTAATCTTCACTTAAAAAGGTGGCAAAAAAGAGCAGAATGCCATTCCCCAATCCGCTATTCCACCGGAGGACATATTCAAGGGTTTATTATTTATTCTGCTTTAGTAAATGGTATTAATATTTATGATCCATATGCAAATTCTCATCAAGAAGTGCTTTTTCTTCCAAGAAGCTGAAAAAATGTATTTGTTGGAAGTAATAATAGGGCTTATTGCTTTCAATTTTATGGAAGAATATATGAAAGCGACTTTAATAATGCTTTTAAGTGGAATGATATTGGAGAATGTAATTTGGTTTTAAAAGATATATTTGGATGCCCTACTAATTTTCACGATAAAATATATTTTTTAAATGGAGAAGATGTTTGCAAATTTGATTTGAGAAAAAAGAAAATCAAAGTTAGTTTTGGATTTATATGGCTCGGAGCTTATTCAGAATGTTGCATTTTTTAATTGCTGTAAATAAGAAATTCGATGTTGAAAATTTAAGTCTTTCTTATATATAATATATATTAAATATGATTGAAAATGAGAAAATAATTTTTTATTGTATGAATGTGTGTTTTTATAATCAATTTCTTGCCAAATTAAAAATTTTTATTAAAAATATATGTTTATTTCAAAACTTTATATTTATCTGTTTCATCATTTAACTATCAAATAAAAATGAGCAATATTCTGAATTCTTTAAATTATAAATAAATACTTTTAAACACAAAAAATAATCAGGGGCAATTTTTTAATTATAATAATATGTTTCAGAATGCAACAAATCCTCCTAGTCAAGGATCAGGCTTTGTTTACGGATTTCAGGCTTCTCAAACAAAAATTGGGCATACTTCGAGCAACTCAGCATGTCTAAACCCATCCATAAACCAAGGAAAGGTTTGCATTATTTGTGATAGAAGCTACTCAGCGTTAATCATCCCACATGTCTATAAATGTGGACATACTTTTTGCTCAGACTGCACTTAAAAAACTCAAACAGGAAGAAAGAACGAATACCAATGCCCAAACTGCAGAGAAATAAGCTATAATCCCCCCAAAAATTTTTCTTTAATCGAAACTATACCTCAAAGTGAATGCTTGTCTCATAAATTGGAGTGCGTGGCATATTGTATCGATCATGATCAAATTTTATGTATTAATTGCATATATGAGCATCGAGATCATAATTGGCTTTTGATTTCTTGCGATAAAGCAAAAGAAGTTGCAAGTTCAAAAGAAAAATTGATATTGGAGAATAAAATAAAAGTGAAAAAAGAAATTGAGAGCATTGAAGTTGCAATAAGAGAGGTGGACTACATAGGAGGCAAAAATAGTCACTATAATGAAAAAATTGCAACATTAAAACTGTCAGAGATATAATGATAGATGAAATAAATATTAAGGCTGCAAAGTGTATACAAAAAAAAGAAGATTTAGCATATATGCGGATATTAGCAAACTTGAAAGTGTCTTTGGAAAAAAAGCTTAAGGATATGCAATCACAGAAATCGTACATTGATAAGTGTGACTCCTCAATAAATACAGAAACACTTCTCGATAAGCTACGCTGAAATAATTCATCTATCAAAGTCCCCCCAAATGATTATTATGTTGAGAGAGCTAAATATATTGGCCCTACTATTGGCAATATCAATTTTAAAGAATCAATATCTAGAGGGAGCTTGGTTTATGAAAATAATAAAGAATACTACGGTGAATAATGTTAATTGTTAAATTGAGAAATTATATATTAATTTTTATGAATTTATATTAAATATTTAACGTATTTTCTTTGTTTAAAATATTTAATAATAATCATATGATAAAGCAAACACTTAATAATTCTACTCTTTATGAGTAGAATTTGAAAATAAAATGGAATCAGAAGTATTTGATGAATCTGCACTTATCCCTGAAAATTATATCTGCCCGATCACGCAAGAAATGATGATAGATCCTGTAGTTGCAGCTGATGGGCATAGCTACGAAAGAGAAGCCATTTTAAAGTGATTTAAAACAGGCCATCGCACAAGTCCTTTAACAAATGAAAGACTGAGTTCTTTTGCAGTCATTGATAACCTTAGGTTGAAAACAATTATAAAGGATTTCAAAGAAAGCTTAGCTGAAATTCAAAAAGAAAAACAGTTAAAAATTGATTACGAGAAAGCAATGAAAGAAAAAGAAGAAGCTTACAAAGCAAATTTAGAAAAAATTCAAGAAGAAAACAAGACAAATTTGCTAGTCTTGGAGGAAGAAAAGGAAAGGACTAAAAAGCTTGAAGAAAATATCGAAGAAATGCAAAAAGAAGCAGAAGAACTGCAAGAAAAGGTTGAAGAAATGAATTTGGAAAGAAAAGTTAGTCTTGAAGATACAATCCTTGAGTGTATAGCAAATAATATTAGCTTTCAGCTAGCTTTTACAATAAGAAAAGGCCTGAGATATGTGTTTTAAATAAATTAAGATGTGAATATATTGATAAAAACGAATGCTGCATCTTCTATAATTATTTAACTTTTTTGATTTTTTTTAACGAATTTCAAATAGTTTAAACACAAATGCAATGTTTATTATGATTTAATGATTTCTTTTAATACGCTACGCTTGATTATTATATAGAGTAATATAGTTCAAATAAAATTCACGAGATAGCCTGCACCGCCAACAGGCTTTGATATATATAATTTATTAATATTATTTTACGGATAGAAGCAAAAAGGCTAAATTTATTTAAAATACTTATTTGAATATATTTATATGTTAAACATCATATTTGATAACTAAAATATTTCTTTTTAAAATGTTATAAAAAAGCAATACATTGAGGCATAATGAGAAGTGAATTCTTTTGAAGGTTAATAAAATGTATTTAAATGAAATTTTGGAGATTTTTCTTTATAAAATTGTATTTTTTTATTATAGATTTAGCTGTTATCCTTTTCTGTCAAACAGCTACAATATTTGGAAAATGAATTAAATAATCATTTTATTGAAACACTAAATATAAATTTCATAACCATATCTTATTTTAATAAATGTTTTATGCAAATTTATCACTGTGGCTAAATAACTAATTATTTCTCTCAATTTCTGATATTAATATATCATTAATTTCTTGCTTTTCGTTAACTTTTTGAGAGAATTGATATCTAAATGTACATGAGTTAAAAGATTTATGATCAAAAAAATTGGATAAGCCAAAAATTAGTGAAAATTTCAAATCTTGAAAAAATAGAATTATCTATTTTATCTTACTTAAATTCGATTTAAATCCATTTTTACCACAATTCATTGAATGAAATCACCAATAAACTAATTAGAGATTAGATATCTAGCACTGGAACATCCTTATTACAAAAAAATGATTTTATTATAACCTTCTAATTTTTTTGAGTATATTAATCAAAATGGAAAGCATCGAATCTGAGAACGAAGAAGACTTATCCAAACCTAAAATCCA
>CATKHM010000470.1:0-15003 GCA_949751825.1 Blepharisma undulans
TAACAGCTGCTATCGTATTTGTATATTATACAGTAGTTATGAAAGAAAAGCTTGATCCTGAAATCGCGTTTGTGACCCTGACAACATTGCTTTTATTGCAAGACTCATTGCAGGATTTATCTTGACTAGTGTCCCAGCTATTTATATGTGTTGTAAGCATCAGAAGAGTGCAAAGCTTGATTGATTTACCTGATTTAGATGAAGTGAACAAAAGTTATGAAATTTTAATGAAAAACTGCACATTTGCCTATGGAGATAAAAATATTTTGGAAAATATCAACTTGGAGATAAAAAAGGGGGAGTTTATTGCAGTTGTTGGAGAAGTGGGGAGTGGAAAGTCATCTTTATTGAATAGCATTATGGGAGAATTAAAGCTGAAGAAAGGATTTATCAGTGTCCCTGATAACATTGCATACGCTCCATCCTTAGATTCGTGAATCCAGAATGACACTTTGAAGAATAATGTTTTGTTTGGGAAGCCCTACAACGAATCTTGATATTTAAAGGTGCTTGATGCATGCTGCTTGATTCAGGACATCAATTCGTTGCCAAATAAAGATTTAACTGAGATTGGAGAAAGAGGCATAAATCTGAGTGGAGGCCAAAAGGCAAGAATTTGCCTTGCAAGGGCTGTTTATGCAGATAAAGATATTTATTTATTAGATGACCCTCTGAGCTCAGTTGATACTTATGTTGCAAAATATATCATGAATCAGTGTTTCTTAAACGTATTAGCCAAAAAAACAAGGATTTTGGTTACCCACCGACTGAATATTTTAAACAAAGTGGACAGAGTTCTTGTCCTCCAAAACGGTTTTATCAAAGAGGACTCCTCTCCAGACAAAATTAAAATTACAGAAGATATCAAAGAAAACAGCACAGTAGAAATAGATGAACCAGCACCTATCCAATCTAAGCTGATCGAAAAAGAAGAAAAAGTTCTTGGCCGAATAAATAATCATTTATACATTGACTATCTCAAATTTTCTGGGGGCTATTTTTTTACATTTCTTGCTATTTTATCAATGGCACTATGAGCCATAACACGAATGATCGGCGATATTATCTTAAAAAACTGAACAACCAACCCTGATGGGATTGATGAATATTTGCCTTTATATTTGCTCTTTAGAGTTGGAGGAAATATCTTTTCATATATTCGAGCTTTATTAATGATGGCAGTTGTAGGAATCAGCGCATCAAAATTTGTGCATCATAAGATGATCGAATCCTTCATAAAGGCTCCAGTGAATCTTTTTTATGATGTCACGCCAATAGGGAGAATTCTGAATCGGCTTAATAAAGATCTGAATTCTATTGATGAAAATATATCAGGAGCAATGGCAGCTGTTATAGCGCAGTCTTGCCAGGTTGTTTCCATGGTGGCTGTTGGGCTGATATATTTTCCTGTCATTACTATTGTTTTACCATTTTTAGTATATTATTCTTTACAAATAAAAGAGCTTTACTTGGGTGCAGCTAGAGAATTAAGGAGATTTGAAGCAATCTCTAATTCTCCAATTCTTAACCATTACTCAGAAACTGTTTCAGGCATAAAAATCATCAGAACTTTTCAGCAAAACGAAAACTTCAGAAATAAAAATTTCAGGCTGATCAATGCAAATTCAAGATTGTTGTACTCACAAGCTGCATGTAAGTGCTGACTTTCAGTAACCCTAGGACTGCTAAGTTCAACAGTCCTTTGGGTGCTATTTGCCCTTGTAATTATTTTTAGACACGATGTTCCTATCGATATTGTAGGATTATCACTTGCATATGTTGTGCCATTGCCGCACAACATTTTAAGACTTGTAGGAGATTGAGCAAACTTAGAAAACCAGATCATTGCAGTTGAAAGAGCTAAACAGTATATTGATATCATATCAGAAAATCCTAGCGAAGTGTCATCAGATAAGAATTTGCTATACTGGCCCAGTCTTCCATCAATTCAATTTAAAGAAGTCCACATGAAGTACAGACCAAACACTCCTGTTGTATTGCAAGGGGTAAATTTATTTATTGAAGCTGGGACGAGAGTTGGGCTCGTTGGAAGGACTGGCAGCGGAAAATCTTCAATTTATTTATGTCTTTTGCGCTTAGTTGAACTTCAATCTGGTACTATTTTTATTGACGGCGTGAACATTGCCATGGTTGGGCTAAATAAGCTGAGGTCTTCAATAACTCTTGTTCCTCAAGATCCATTAGTATTTTCCGGTGACTTAAGAGATAATTTAGATCCTTGCAAAATAAAAAGCACCGAAGAAATACAAAATTCATTAAGAGAAGTGAACTTGTCAAGGTTTTCTATAGACTATGAAATAAAATCTGATGGCTCTAACTTATCAGCTGGTGAAAGACAACTCATAAGTCTGGGAAGAGCAATGTTAGCTCATACCAAGATTATATTATTTGACGAAGCCACTGCTGGGATTGATCAAAACACTGATCAGAAAATCCAATTAGTTGTTAAAAATAAATTTCATGGATGCACAATATTAACAATTGCCCATAGGTTAGGAACTGTGATTGAAAATGACTTGATTGTTGTGATGAAAGATGGCTTTGTCGCTGAAATTGGATGCCCGAAGGAGCTCCTTTCTCGAAATTCATTGTTTAGAGATTTGAGGGATAATTTTAATTAATTATGCAATAACATTATTTTATAACTGCTGGAGAAGAAATACAACAAGTACGCTAACTTTAAAATTTTAAAATGGTGCTGGCTATCAACCGCATTATTCAAGTAGTTTTCATCCTTAACTCATTTTTAGAGTGTTTTGCGCAGATACCCATTGAAAAAACAGATAAGAGTCTCGAGTCAAGTGTTTGCACTTCATATATGTGCAAGACTTCCAATCAAATGTTCATAGCAGGCACTTGCATGTATTATGATGATGAAGCAGATACTTTCTATGCTCAACCTGGATCATGTGGAGAAGGCGAAATCTGCAGTGAAACTCACCTTAAATCCAACTGGACTTGCAATAATACATTGCCAGCTGTACCATCAGCAAGAGTTGGAGAATATTGTGTAACTAACGTTGACTGCATCGCTCCTTATTCAACAGTTTGCACTGACAATATTTGTATACCAGCTTACACAACATCATGCCTTACTCAAGAATTTCCAGATGATTCATGATGCCCAGGAGGACAAATATGCGGCTATTCTGATGATGAAGGTCAAGTATCAGGAACTTGCATACCAAGCAGTAAAGTAGGAGGCCCATGCACTCTTGATTTTGATTGTGTTAACAATGCAGGCTGCAATTTTCCCAAAGGCGCACTGTTAGGAACCTGCACTGAATATCTCTCAATCCAGTCAGGCAGTGAAGCTCCAGGATGTCCTGCGGCCGCTGGAGAATCGTACGCAGAGTTTCGTTTCTGCGAGTCAACTCTTTGTGGAAGTGTAAATGGAGTTTTCAAGTGCCTTGATGCAGTAAAGACGAATGGTAGTCTCCCAATATCCTGCTCAACACCAGATTCAAATGCAGATGATGCTTGCATGTCTGAAATCGACAGCGTATCGGGCACAGAGCTCACCAATAACTGCACCTGCGGATTTAATAAAGCTGGAAAGGCTTATTGCAATATTTTCCCTGGTGACAGTTATTTTCAGTCTTACTTGAAATATGCAAAGATGTGACTTTCAAGCGAAGGAATAAATAATTGCAACACTTATGGAAGATTTGATTCATTATGCCAGCAAGCTTATTTGGATAAGAGCAACTTTCAAGCTTTGAGCTATTATACACTGCTTGTTGATAGCTATCCAGCTGTCTACGATGCAGAAGATTGCGTCCTTGAAATTGTAGCTACCGCATATAGAGCAGCCAAGGAAATATATGATAGCTCAGCATCTTTCCTAATCTTTTCATCCTTAGTCTTCTCAGCATATCTCTAACTTAAATTTTTGAACTTACTTTTTTGCAATTAGAGTTTTTAATAATACTTTAAATAAAGAATCTACTATTTTAAATCATAAAAGATCTAAAAATTGAAAAATTTTAAACAAATTCAATTTATTCTTCTATTTTTCTCTTCTTGAAAATGACAATTATATTATCCTTATCTGATGGAGCTTCAGTCCTTAAATACACAAAGTGAAAGCCCTTCTTCTTACTTTCCAATTGATTCATCTTCCCAATTCTCCTCCAGCATTCTTTTCTCTTGAGCAAAGCAAATTTTTTCAATAGGCAAGAAAAACAAAATTAGCCCAGATGATGCATATCCATTGCCAGATGAGTATTCTTCTCAAAACGAGACTTTGACTTCCTATTTATCTCGCTATTCATTATACAAGTCCCTGCTATTTTCTAATGGTAAGCTTATATCCATAGCGATTTTGCTTGCCAACCTTACTGCACTGCTTGATTTTTCTTCACCTATTTTTCTTCAACTATTGATTTCTTATTTAAAAACCCAAGAAAAATTCTTATCAATTGGGATATTGCTGGCTATGGGTTTCACAATCGTTACACTCACAAACCAGGTTTTGAAAGGCAGACTACTATGGATAAATCAGCTTATCAAAATTAAAGTAAAAAGTGCATTATCCAATGCCATCTTTTGTAAAGTGTTGAAAGTTGCAAGAATTCCTGAAGGCACAGGAGTAAATATTCTGCAGGTTGATGTCAGAAAGGTATGCGATGGCTTTGAAAATCTGAGTATTTTTATTTCAACACCTTTGCAAGCAGGCTTATCAATGTATTTAATATATTATCAAGTAGGAAATGCTGTCTATGCTGCTTTTACAACACTGATAATCTGCTTGAGCCTGAACACACTAATTACACGAACTGTAGGAAAATTTTCAGGCAGAATTATGGGTATCAGAGATAGGCGAGTTGAAGCGACTACTCAAATGCTCTCAAACATAAAAATGATTAAGGCTTATGTATGGGAAAAGTTTTTCAAAAAGAAGATTGATGAAGCCAGAGTTCGAGAGTTGTCTCTTTTAAGAAAAGTACAGCTATTACAAGCAGCTACATATTTTTTCTTCTGGATAATCCCCAGTCTAACTGCAGCTTCAGTATTTATGTTCTACACCTTAGTCATGAAAGAGTCCTTGGATCCAGGAACTGCGTTTGTAACTCTAACTACTTTGCTACTATTGCAGGACTCTCTTCAAGATATCCCTTGGCTTATTTCAGATCTTATTATGTGTCTTGTAAGCTGCAGAAGAATCCAAGGATTAATTGGATTGTCAGAGTTGGAAGGACTCCCAAACTCTGATACAGTCATTTTAAAAGAATGCACTCTCGCGTATGGAGATAAAAATGTTTTAAATAGAATCAATTTAAAGACAAACAAGGGCGAATTTATCGCAGTAATAGGAGCTGTCGGAAGTGGAAAATCTTCGCTATTAAATGGGATGATGGGAGAACTTCAAGTGAAATCAGGAAGTATATGTGTTACAGATAGCATTGCATATGCTCCATCTTTGGATTCATGGCTGCAAAATGACTCTTTAAGAAATAATATTTTATTCGGAAAGCCGTATAACGAGTCCTGATACCGAAAAGTTGTAGATGCGTGCTGCTTGATTCAGGACATCAATTCGCTACCAAATAAAGATTTAACCGAAATTGGAGAAAGAGGAATAAATTTGAGTGGCGGCCAAAAAGCAAGAATCTGCCTTGCAAGAGCTGTTTACGCAGATAAAGACGTCTACTTGCTAGACGACCCCTTAAGCTCAGTTGACACTTTTGTCGCGAGTCACATCATGAGCAAGTGCTTTTTAAACTTGCTATCTAAAAAGACAAGAATATTAGTCACACATCGACTGAATATTTTAAATAAAGTTGACCGCGTTATTGTGCTCCAAAACGGTTCTATTCTAGAAGACTCATCTCCAGACTCTCTGCATGTTGCTCAAGACATTGAAGAACACAGGCCTTCTGAGATTGAAGAAATGCATTCCACACATACCAAACTTATAGAAGACGAAGACAAAGAATCTGGAAAAGTCAATATGAAGATACTCAAAGATTATTTTGGCTATTCAGGCGGATATTTAATGATTTCACTTGGCTTTTTTTCAATGTGTCTTTGGGCTGTAACCAGAATGATTGGAGATATCATTTTAAAAGAATGAAGCACTGATCCAGATGGCACCGACACATATATACTATTATATATATTGTTCAGGGTTGGTGGTAACGTTTTTGCGTTCATACGAGCAGTTTTTGTAATGGCAATTGTTGGCAATCGAGCATCCAAATACATTCACAACAAAATGATTAAATCGTTCATAAGAGCTCCTGTCAACTTGTTCTATGATGTAACACCGTTAGGGAGAATTTTGAATAGGCTCAACAAAGACCTTAACTCAGTTGATGAAAGCGTCCCAAGAGCTATCGCCAGTGGCATTGCACAGATTTGGAATGTTTTATCAATGGTTATTATGGCTCTAATATATTTCCCAATTTTAATTCTTATTTTACCTTTTTGGGTGTATTATTCATTCCAAATCAAAGAAATGTACTTAGAAGCTGCAAGAGAGCTGACGAGACTTGAAGCGATTTCAAATTCTCCTATTTTGAATCATTTTGAAGAAACCTTGTCTGGCGCAAAAATTATTAGAACATTTAGACAAACTGATAATTTTTACATGAAAAACTGCAAATTGATTGATACAAACTCGCGATTATTATATTCAATGGCTGCTTGCAAATGCTGGTTGGTTGTTAATTTAGGACTGCTGAGCTCAAGTGTGCTTTGCTTGATGTTTACATTAATTATTGTATTCAGAGAGAGTATTCCATTAGGCGTGGTAGGGCTTTCTTTAGCATATGTGGTTCCTTTGCCCATTAATATATTCTACTTGGTTATTGATTGGGCCACGTTTGAAAACCAGCTGATTTCAGTTGAGAGAGCAAAGGTATATATGGATATTACAAGTGAAAATCCTCATAAACAACACACAGATAAAAATTTGGGATACTGGCCTAGTTCTCCATCTATTGAATTTAAAAATGTTCAGATGAAATATAGGCCTAATACTCCAACCATTTTAAAAGGAGTTAACTTTTCGATTGGAGCTGGACAAAGGGTAGGATTAGTGGGTAGAACAGGCAGTGGAAAATCATCAATATATTTGTGCCTCCTTAGGCTAGTAGAAATTAGTTCTGGGTCAATTTTAATTGATGGAGTCAATATTGCTATGATTGGGCTAAACAAACTACGTTCTGTTATTACTCTTGTGCCTCAAGATCCTTTGGTATTTTCAGGAGACTTAAAGGATAATTTGGATCCTTGCAAGGTAAAATCCAATAGAGAGGTAGAAAATGCGCTAAAAGAGGTAAATTTAAACCGCTTTTCTACCAATTATGAAATAAAAGGAGATGGCTCGAATATTTCAGCAGGGGAAAGACAGCTAATTAGTTTAGGGAGAGCAATGCTCACTCATACAAAAATAATTCTATTTGATGAAGCAACTGCGGGGATTGATCAAACTACTGACCATCAAATACAAGAATTAATTAAAAACAAATTCCAAGGATGCACAATCTTGACTATTGCTCATCGACTAGGAACGGTCATGGAAAGCGATTTAATCATTGTGATGCAAGATGGAAAGGTTTCTGAAACTGGAAACCCAAAAGAGCTTTTATCAAGGGAATCATTATTTAAAAGCTTAAAGGATAATTTTAATTAAGCTCTCACACATAAGAGAATATAATTAATTATAGGCAAACGATTGCTGTTTCTTTCCTGTATTTAATTATAAATTTTTTGGATATAGGTATCAAAACTATGAAGCTAATAAGGTAAAGCAGATTTATCTATATTTCAATTTCGATTCGATATGAAATTAGAGAATCATTTTTATCTAAATCAATTTTATAAATATAGCATATATAAATGGAGCTTCAGCCTTTGAATAAACCTGATCCTGCACCTGATGCTTATTTCTCTATTCCATATAAAGCTCCTGGCCTCTTCTCTAGAGCTTATTTTACTTGAGTTAAACCGCTCTTATTAATTGGTAAAAGAGCTGAGGCAACTATAGATGATGCTTGTCCTTTGCCAGATAATATAACTATTGAAAAAGAAAATTTAGCTTATTTTTTGGAGAGATACAAACTATTCTGAGCCCTTATTTTTTCCAATTGAAAGCTATTACTGTTTTCTCTGTTCATTGGCAATTTGTCTTCTCTCTTTAATTTCTCCGCTCCAATATTTATTAAAATCCTCATTTCTTATCTACAAAGTGATGACAAGCCTCTAATTACTGGGATTTTCATTGTAATAGCTTTTTCAATAGTGGCCGGATTAGATCAGTCTGTAAAGGGATGGCATATTTTCAACGATAAAGTAATCGAAATAAAAGTGAAAAATTCCTTATGTGATGTCATTTATGCCAAGGCATTGAAAGCTGCCAAAATACCTGAAGACTTAGGAGTTAACATACTGGAAATCGACAGTGCAAAGATTGGTTGGGGATTTTTTAAACTCAGCTTAATAATAGCGTCCCCTATACAAATGATGGCTTCTATTTGTCTCATTTATTTACAAGTAGGAGAAGCTGTATATTCAGCGCTAGCGTCGTTAATTTTATGCATTGGAATTGGCTATTTGGTCTCAGAAAACATTAAAAAATATTCAGATAGTATAATGACTCAAAAAGATAAAAGGCTGGATGCATCATCACAACTGATAACTAATATCAAGATGATCAAAGCTTACACATGAGAAAAATTCTTTAAAAATATCATTAATGGTATCAGAAAATCTGAACTCTCTCAGTTGAAAATTTTTCACCTATTAAATGCAGCATTGTCATTTTTATTTTCAGCAACGCCATGCATCACTGCGGGAATTGTTTTCGTTTATTTTACACAAGTAATGGGCGAATCTTTAACTTCAGAAAAAACCTTTGTAACTTTAACTACCTTAATAGTGCTTCAAGATTCTCTTCACCAATTTCCCTGCCTCATTACTGATCTAACACTTTGCATCATCAGCATCAGGAGAGTCCAGAAATTCCTTGATGTCCACGATTTAAGCAGGCCACCAAAAGGAGATGAAATAAAGCTAGACAGCTGCTCTTTTGGATATGGAAATAACATTATTTTAAAAAATCTCAATTTGCAAATAGCACTAGGCGAATTTATAGCAGTCATTGGGCCAGTTGGAAGTGGAAAATCATCGTTTCTTAACAGTTTGATGGGAGAATTAGCACTTGTCTCAGGAAATGCTGAAGTAAGCAGAAAAATTGCATATTCTCCATCTCTGGAAGCATGACTTCAAAATGACAGTTTAAGAAACAATATTTTGTTTGGTGAGCCTTATAATGAAAAATGGTATTTCCAAGTCCTTGAAGCATGCAGCCTAATAGGAGATATCAATTCATTTCCAAATAAAGATTTGACAGAAATTGGTGAAAGAGGCATAAATATAAGTGGTGGCCAAAAAGCAAGAATTTGCCTTGCAAGAGCTGTATATGCTGACAAAGATATCTACCTTCTTGACGATCCTTTGAGCTCAGTTGATTCATTCATAGCTAGCCATCTAATGAAAAAATGCTTTCTCTCGTTATTATCCAAAAAAACAAGGATAATGGTTACACATAACCTTAGTGCCTTGAAAGACGTCGACAGGATCGTTGTTCTAGAAAATGGCAAAATTTCTCAAATATCAAAGCCTGGACTTTTAGAAGTTTCAAATAATCTTATAGACGCCCATGAATATGAAATACAACCTATTTCTTCATTTGCTAATAAATTAATTGAAAACGAAGAAAAAATTTCTGGGAAAATAGATAACCAACTATTTTTGGACTATTTTAAATTTTCTGGAGGATATTCAATGATCTTGCTATCTATTTTATGTATGGCTATGTGGATTTTGACTCGTATTTCTGGGGATATAATATTGAAAGATTGAACTAGTGAGGCTAAAGAAACAAATTTGTATCTGGTGCTTTATTTATCTTTAAGCCTTGGAGGAGAAGTATTTATATTCATAAAGACACTATTTTTATATTATTTTCTAGCTATCAGAGCATCGACAAATATTCATGGTGCCTTAATCAATAAACTTCTAAAAGCTCCTGTGAACTTATTTTATGATATAACTCCTTCAGGGAGAATAATCAATAGGCTCAGCAAAGATATTGCATCAGTTGATGAGCAAGTTCCTTATTGCTTTTCATGAGTGATATCTTCTTTGTTTCGAGTGCTTTGCGGTATTATAATGGTCATGATTTATTTCCCTTTGCTTTTAGTGCTTCTTCCTCTGCTTATTTGGGCATATTTAAAAATAAAAGACATATACTTGGCTGCTGCAAGAGAGTTAATAAGACTTGAAGCAATTTCAAGATCTCCTATAATAAATCATTTTTCTGAAACTTTATCTGGCGTTAAAATTATTAGAGCTTTTAAAAAGTCTAATATGTTTTATCAGAAAAACGTGAATTTACTGAACTCAAATGGGAAATTACTTTATTCTTTAGCAGCTATTGAGGGCTGGCTTAACGTAATTTTAGGTTTATTAGGATCATTTTTGATTCTTGTGTTGCTTATTATGATAGTAATATTCAGAAATGAAGTTGCTATTGGAGTTGTTGGGCTTATTCTATCTTATGCATTTACTTTGCCTGCCAATATAGAATATTTTGTGCTGAATGTAGCAGAATTAGAAAATAGCATAATAAGTGTTGAAAGAATAAAGCAGTATATGAATGCTCCATATGAGCAACCTAGCAAATTACCAATTGATGAGCATCTCAAATATTGGCCAGAAACTCCATCAATTGAGTTCATCAAAGTTCATATGAAATATCGACTGAATACACCGACAATTTTAAAAGGTCTTAGCTTTAAAATCGAAGCTGGAAGTAGAGTAGGATTCGTGGGAAGAACTGGAAGTGGAAAATCATCCATATTTCTTGCATTATTACGAATCATTGAGTTAGAAAAAGGGTTAATAAAAATTGATACTGTTGATATTTCGCAGATTGGGCTGAACAAACTAAGATCCACAATTGCATTGGTTCCTCAAGATCCATTAGTATTCTCAGGATCTCTCAAAGAAAATCTAGATCCATGTGGAATGAAATCAGCACAAGAAATTAGAATTGCCTTAGATACTGTCAATTTATCAGAATTTTCTTTAGACTATAAAATCCAAAATAATGGATCAAATTTCTCTGCAGGAGAAAAGCAGCTGCTTAGCATTGGTAGAGCAATGCTTGCACACTCTAAAATTATTTTATTTGACGAAGCAACTGCAGGGATTGACCAAGACACTGATAATTGCATTCAAAAATTAATTAGAAAAAAGTTCCATAACTGCACTGTTTTGACAATTGCACACAGATTAGGAACTGTTCTAGAAAGTGATGTCATTTTCGTCATGCAAGAAGGAATAATTGCAGAGACAGGAGCTCCCAACGAGCTTTTGTCCAGAGATTCCTTATTTAGGAGAATGAAAGATCAAATACATTAAAATTGTTTTGCATTGACTTAAAAGAAATTATTAATATAAGATTAATCTTAAAATGAATCATTGTCACAATATTGCCAGCTTGCCTGGTCTCATTGATTATGTATTAAGAAAAGAATTTAGTGATAAATTATAAGGCCATAATAATATGGCAAGCATTAAACGTGTTATCCCTTTGCTAAACAGAGTTCTCATACAAAAGATTGAAGCACCTAAGACAACTGCTGGCGGAATATTCCTTCCTGATACCAAAGAGCAAGATCTCACAATGGGGAGAGTTATTGCAGCTGGCCCTGGAGTGAAGAATGTTGATGGACAACTTAGAAAATGCTTAGTTAACGAAGGACAAACCGTTTTGCTACCAAGTTATGGAGGGCAAGTTGTCTTTGTGAATGAGGAAAAACTTTACATATACAAAGATACTGAACTGGTAGGAATCTTAAACTAATTTCTTATTTTTCTTATAGAATGATCTAAATTTTAAATATAATGATCATGCAATAAACTAGTCAAATAATCATTATTTCATATATAACAAGATAGATTTTCGAGAAGCTACATAGATAATCTAACATAATATACTTAGAGCAGCTACTCAAATTATAGGCTTACTTATTATACAAAAATGGCTGTCCTATTGGAAACTTCAATTGGAGATATTGTCATTGACTTATACCCTGATTTATGCCCCAAAACTTGTCTGAATTTCTTAAAGCTCTGTAAAATAAAGCACTACAACAATTCTCTTTTCTACAACATTGAAAAGAATTACACAGTAAAATGTGGGCATTTAAATCAAGATATCTCAATTTTTGGAATTTTGCAAGGACAGGAAAAGAAATATTTTGAAGACGAGATTACCCCAGTATTAAAGCATGACAGAGCAGGAATGGTATCAATGGCAAATCGAGGTCCAGATATGAGTGCTTCGCATGTAATTTCTATTTAGTTCTTTATCACATTGGGATCTCAAGGCCAAGATTTAGATAGAAAGCACACAATTTTCGGAATAGTTGGGGAAGGACTAGACATTGTGGAAAATTTTAATAAAATTTACTGCGATGATGCTGGAAGACCGTACAGAGATATCAGAATTAAGCATACATATATCCTAGAAGACCCTTTTCCGGATTTACCTAGTTTGATAGTCCCAAATAGTCCTGAGCCAATTACAGAAAGTGACAGACTATTGGACAATGAAAAAATTGATGAGAATATTGATGAAAAACAAATCGAAACCAGCATAAAAGAAAACGAAGCCAAAACACGAGCAATTGTATTAGAAATCCTTGGAGACTTACCTGATGCTGATATTAAGCCGCCGGAAAATGTTGCCTTTGTATGTAGGCTAAATCCTCACACATCTAGCCAAGATTTATATGTAATCTTCAGCAGATTTGGTCCTATCAAGTCTTGCGAAGTTGTCAAAGATTGAAAAACAGGTGAAAGTTTGCAGTATGCTTTTATTGAGTATGAAAACCCAAGAGACTGCGAAGAAGCTGTTCTTAAAATGGACAGAGTGAGAATAGATGAAAGGAGAATTCATGTGGACTTTTCTCAATCAGTTTCTAAACTTTGAAAGAAATATAGAAGAGGCCAGTCTTCAAAAGAAGGAAACCAGCCATATAAGATAAAGGATACTTTGCATAATGCAAGATTTAAAGAGCAGAGACATAAAATGGTCTTTGATGACTCAGATAAAGAAATTAAAAAGAAAAAGAAAAGAGAGGTATAAATGTGAATAATTTAAATACTTTTAGAACAAATCTTGGTTAGCAATATATTATATTTGTATAGACTTATCTTCATCTTCAATATCAATCTTAAGTCATTTATTTATAAACATATTATGGAAGAGCAAAGCCATATACTTGCAACAGTTCAAAAACTCTTAGGGAGAACTGGATCAAGAGGTGGGATTACTCAAGTCCGTGTTGTCCTTCATGGCGATGAGAGTGGAAGGACTCTTGTAAGAAATGTAAAAGGACCGGTCAAAGAAGGAGATATGCTTGCACTTTTGGAAAGCGAAAGGGAAGCAAGAAGATTAAAATAATTTTATGAAATTAGATAATTATATACTTGGATAAGTCATTAGGCACTTAGGCTTGAAGAGAGTCGAGAATGCTTAAAATGAGAGACTTGCAAATTTCTTGGGATTCAATGAAAAGAGGGGTTTGGATTAACGTTCTATGAGATAAATCTTGATGTCCTGGGGAACTTTGAGGCAGACTTTCATGGATATCTGGCTTTATCTCAGGTTCAAAGCTGAACAATGATGGATGAGGGCTTGAACCTGAAAGGTTGGCTTCTACTTTTTCAGAAGGAGTTGTGATATCCTCTTGAGGAGATTTGTTTTCGTCTTTTACCTCAATGATATTTTCTGAGTTATTTTCTAAATGAGGCTTATCTTCCTTGATTTCTTTATCTGTTCGTAAAACATTTTCAATGGATTTTTCTAATATGAATTCATGAAAGCTTTGATTTGCAATGCCACTTGAATTATTTTCATGCAAGCTATTCTGCAAAGCTTCGATAGCTTGAGGTGCGTCATTTTTTTCTCCATCGAATGCTTTCTCTGGATTATTAGGCAAAATGCTTTCTGCAACTTGAGCGCTCAATAGTGGATCATCTATCAGTGTTTCTCTTGCTTGAGAGCTTTTTCTGGAATGATTCACTTCTGTTTCTTTGTGCTCATGGGATAAATGCTCTTCTTGCTTGATTTCATCTTCTTCAATTTTCTCTGTTTTACCAGTATCTATATTATCGGCTATTGGAGTTACTTCAATTTTATTTGGATCCATAAGCTCCACATCTGATTCCTCATGATTGCTCTTTACAATTTCCATATCTGGAATACTTTTGTCTTTTTCATTTGCTATTCCATGAGTAATCTCATTTTTATTTTCCAAAATAATAGCTTCCTCTGCTTCTTTACTGATGATATCAGATCCTAAGTTGAGTCCTGCCTCTGCTTCTTCACTGAGGATATCAGATCCTAAGTTAAGTGCCGGCTCTTTATAGTTACTTTCTTCAAAATGTGAAGTTTCTTGCTCAATTAGTTTCATTCTATGAGTATCTTCAATTGTTGTTGGGATATACACATCAATTGAGTGTATTTCTCCAGATTGAGATTTTTCATGTATTTCTTCCTTTATTTCGTGATTACTTTCTTCAACTTCACTTTTTTCAGGGCTAATCTCAATCATCTGCACCTGGATTTCTTCATTTATCTCCTGAGCCAAATGCTTTTCATGCAATTCAGGAATTGGGCTCTCCATAATTTCCTCTTCATCGAACTCCTTGTCTCTTTTATCTCTGCTTTTTTCAAAGCTAAGAGTATTTAATTTGTTTATTTCTTCTTCAGCTATTTTCATTGCTATATCTACCTCATCTTCGTCTGAAAATTTTTCTTCGTTTTTGTGTTTATTTTTCAAAGCTTCGATTTTGGCTTCCAATTCTAAGTCCTCTCGAATAAAGTTATCCAAAATATCAGGAATTACTTGTGGGGGCTCCTCAACTTCTTTCTCACTTTCATGTGAAGAATCTTTGTGA
>CATKHM010000471.1:0-18290 GCA_949751825.1 Blepharisma undulans
TTGATTGAACCCTGCACATGAAATAACACCTTCCAATGAAAAATCTGCCAATTTAGACCAACTTCTGCGAGACATAGAATATTTTTTAGCATGACAAGTCGTGTATTCTTGTGAAGCTATGTTGATTTCGCTTTCAAAAATAAAAATCGAGTCATCATAAAAACAAGAAGCAAAATCATATTTTTTGCTTAAATATTCTGCATTAGTGGATTCAATTGTTGTGAAGTTAAAATTTTCATCTGATATACAATAACATTTGAGAGAAAGAGTTGAGTCAATATACATCCCGAAAAATTGATCATTTGGCAGATTCATGATGGGTCTCATTCAATAATTTGGAAAAGGGTGGCTAAATGAGCTATCAATATTAAGGGTTGAGAGGTTGCATCGTCATATTCTTGGGCGTGGTAAGAATAACTTAATATTTCATAGGTATTTAGATACAATTTCATTTTGGTCTTCTTCTTTGTCATGAATTAGACTTAATTTCATTTTATATTATCAGTTTTCAAGTATATCATAAAGAAATAAAAACTATGTGAATTTTCGGTTTGATATAGTCTTTATAGATAGATTGGTAATAAATTTCTTTAAATTATAGCCCAAAGGAATAGCATAATAAATGAATCTTCGTAATGGATGTGAGAAAATGCTCAAAATAATCAAAACTATTCCAGATATACTTCATTACATATTTTAAAAAAATGATTTAAACATATCGGCGAATGCAAATATATGTTTTGATTATCTTTTGAGCTGTCTGTGATGAAATCTGCACTAAATCCATTTTCCCTCTTAATTTTTTCCTCAACTTTAGAATAAATTATTTTCTAATTATTTTTAATTTTTAATGACTATCTTAAAGATTTCCAATTTTTGTTCTTCATTGGAGTATTTTGATTCAACAATTTTTTCTAATTCAAAATTTCTAAGCTTAAAATCATATATATCAGAGCATTTTCAGCCAAGATAGCAAAGAGACCCTCTATAAAAAGCACAAGCATCACGATGTCAATCACGAAAATCATCTTTAAAATCACCCAGAAAATTCCATTCTGAATAAATATCATCACTTTCATATATTTTATATCCCATTGCAGATAATATCAAATAAAGTTTTCCATCGCATTTAACTACTGCTTTCATGGTATCAGTTGGCCAAATTCTTTTACTTGGCATATGAAAGCTATAAGAATTAGAGAAAATATCATATACTAATAATCGAGGTGCTTGCTTAAAAATAATAACAATTTGTTGATTAAACCCTACACATGAAATAATATCTCTGAAAGGAAAGCCTGCCAACTGAGTCCACGCGTTGCAAAACATAGAATATTTTTTAGCACGGCAAGCAATGCATTTTTGTGTAGCTATGCTGATTTCGCTTTCAAAAATAAAAATTGAGTCATCATAAAAGCAAGAAACAAAATCATAGCTAACAATTGAGATGTCTGCTTGAGTGACTTCTATTGTTTCAAAATTAAAAGTTTCATCTGATATGAAATAGCATTTACAAGAGCGATTTGAGGCAAAAAACATCCCAAAAAATTGATTATTTGGAAGAGTCATGACAGGTCTTATTCAATGATTTGGGAATGCGTGTCTGGTTGAGCTATCAACTTTGAGTGTTGATAGATTGCATCGCCATATGATTGGCGATGGTATTAATAAGCCAATATTCCATAGGTATTTTGATTCAATTTCATTTTGGTCTTCTTCTTTATCATTAATTAGACTATTTTTCATTTTATATTATCAGTAATTATTATTTTAATAGTGCATAGATTTAATTTGGGTATTAATCAGAGATATATACTTCAGATCTTATAAATTATATTGCTTTTTTATTAATTATTTGCTTATAATTTAAGGATAAACCAGTTACTTATTCTCTTGTAAAATCAATTGCTTTGAGGTTAATTTAGATAGTGAAAATTTATATAAAGTTGAGCCCAAATCTCTTCTAAAAAAATAAATCGATCCCTTATAATACACACGAGTAGAAGCTTGGCCAAAAAACACCTTATCTTGAAAATTCGTAAGAACCACCCAATCTAATAAAGGATCATCACAGCATAAAATTTTACTTGAAAAATGGACAATCAGATAAATTTTGCCAGAAAATTTAAGTAGCGTTTTAGTTGAATTGCAATTTTCAAAAGAACATTTTGAATATGAATCCAAAATGATATCATAAACAACTACTTCAGATGCTTCCCTGTAAGAATAATTTGTTGATTTATCCCAATGCATGATTTGACATATCTGCAATGCTTTGTAGCTAAATTTATTCACCTATCTTGAGAAATTATATATCTTCTAGCATCAAATGAATCAGCAAATTCATCATAATCAAAATCGTCTTTAAAAATAAAAATTGAGTCATCATAATAGCAGTACGTGAAATTTATATCAAGATTCATAGGTCTTGTAGGATTAATAATCTTGTTGGCTTTGAGATATTTATTTGAGATATATAGGGATTGGTATTTATCGTTTTTTGCTATGAGAAAATACTGATTATTAGGAAGTGGCATGCAATCGAAAATATCAGCCATAAAAGAAGGCTTTGGTGAGGTATGATCGATTGTAAAATGTGATAAATTAAGGCGAGATAAGGTATGTGGATTATTGCTGAAGATATCTCAGATATATCTTGACTTAAATTCATTTTTGTCAACAGTCTTATCAACTGCTTCTCTTAATTTCATTATAAATATTATTAGCCATATACTATTTTTCAAATAAATATACTTATTTTTATAGCTCAAGATAAATGAGAAATATTAAATTAAATTTTGAGGCCTCAATCTAGATATAAATTAATAGTATGAAAACTTTACTTATAAAATATTGAATTGGGAAAATTCCATTAACATAATAAATTGAATCTTCATAGCAGACGCGACAAAATACTCTGAGAAACAAATGATCAACCGAATTATAAAGAAATATTCAATCAGATAAAGGATCTTCTCCGCAACAATAAATATGATTTATTTTTGAGGAAATAATCATATAAACTTTCCCAGAGATTTTAAGTAAGAATTGCTTTCCTTTTAGATTGAAATTTTTGATATTTGTATAGCTATAAGAGTCCAAAATTATATCATATACGCATATTTTAGGCATATCTGCTACAATAAGAATTTTTTGTTTAAGTCCAGTGCATGACCTAGGCAAACTCAAAGGCAAACTTGATAAGCTCAATCACTTATTTTGCGAAATTAAGTACCTTTTTGCATGACAATATCTTGTGCTTCCATCAGTTTCAAAAATAAAAATCGAATCGGCATAAAACATGAAATCAAATAATATCTATCATAAGGATTCTCTATATGATTTTCTATGCATTTAAGATTGAATTTCTCATCAGCTAAGTATAAATATAGATGAACGCTACCTAGTTTTTCTATATTTACAAAAAGTTTATTATTGGGAAGTGCCATGCAATGTTTAATATAAATTTCATTTGAAGGCTTTATCCATGAAAAATCTATTATAAGTTTTGATAAGCTAATTCGACTTATAGTTCCTGATCTTTCATTTCCATAAAAATGCAATAGATATTTAGACTCAATTTCAATAAGATCAATTTCTTTGTCAGATATTTGGTTCATTTTATTATTTATTTGTAATCATAAAGAAATATGCAATAATTAAATTTTTATGAATAATAAACTTTCACTTATTGAAAATGAGGATATCAATTTAAACAGATTAATATCTAATAATTAATAGCTCAATTGCCATTTAGTTTCATAAAATAATTTGTCTTATAAAAACAATTAATCTATATTTAATTCATTATTTCAATTAAGATGAGGAGCAAGAAAGATTTATTTTTAAATGTCGAAAAATTTAGAACTTTTTTGACAATGAAACATCAGTGGCCACAATTTCATTTCTGTCAACATCTTTATCATACTTTTGACTTTTTTTCATTTTAATATTATCAACTAATTTTTTCAAAAATTAAGCCTAAAAAGAATTCTCAGAGATATCTGTTCTAACCAAATAGTTGCTTAACACTTTTACCAATTATGCCCATCAATCCAGGTTAATTTTTTAATTAAAATATTGTATTCTCATTTTAAATATTTTTAGGTATATATTTTGAATTAATTTTCATTTCAAGCACTCTTGTCAAATATCTAACTTAATTTCATTCAGTTATGCCCTTTTATTCTAGTGATGGAAAAATGATTTTTTTATTAAAAATTTGCAAATTCATTTTTGCTGATAAGGGATTTATTATTTAGAATTTTATCTATCAAAACTCCATTTTACTTGACTTATAATTTTATACAAAATTATGCAGATCTAAGTTAAGTAAGTTTAATAATAGCATTAATAATATCCCCATTGGTTTCTCTCAAAGCTTTGATGGCTTTGCTTCTTTTAACATTGCATTCTTTCATTATTATTTGAATATCATTTGCACTTAGTCCATCATCGTCAAGATCTACTGAATTTTCTTCATCTGCTTCTTCTTTAACAGGCTTAACTGAGATTTCTTCCCTGAAATATTTACATCCAGAAATATGATTTAAATTTTCAGTCCTACCAACTCCAAAGATTACAAATGTTTCAGAGTTTGGGCATTTCATGACTTCAGGATCTTCCACAATTAAAATTGTGTGATCAGACTTCTTCATGACAATCCTGTTGATGCCTGACAATGGCTCAAGTCCGAGTTTTTGCATCGCTTTTCTGCATTTTTTTTCTCCTCTGCTTAATTTGCTTTCAGAGGCATCATAACAGTAATTATGATTTTCTTTATCAGTGCTCATTTTACAATAAAAATCTATAATAAAATGGATTCAGAACAGGATTTTTATCTTCTAGACCTGGCAATAACACTTAAACAAGCCACTTCATCTTAAAATCATTGAGCTGCAATACAGAAGATCAATTATTAATAAGAATTTTTTGATTTTAAAAATAATTGCTTAAATTTTGTTAACCAAAGACTTAATTTACAATAAAAATTTGTATAATTTTTCAGAGAATTAAAATAATATTACCTAAGTTTGGTTTTTGAATTAGAAAAGTTTCAATTAAACTTTTCTTGATTATTTTTATCAAAAATTAATTTTTTAACACTGTGAAAGAAGCATTAAGAATTAAAGTTTAGTATAGTAATTAGCATCTACTTTGATTGTCACTTTTTTTGAGTTGAATTTTGAAATCGAAAACTCGTATAAACCAGAATTGATATCTCTTCTAAAAAAATAAATTGATCCATTGTAATATACACGAGGAGAAGCTCTTTCACAAAATAAATCATCTCGACAATTTGAAAGAAATGTTCATTCTGATAAAGGATCGTCACATCATAAAATTTGATTTATATAAGGAACAAGTAAATAAATTTTTCCAGAAATTTTAAGCAGCATCTTAAATTCGTTATTATCAAAATCTGAAGATACATGCTCTGTATAAGAATCCAAATTTATATCATATACTCATATTCCAGGCATCCATCCAGCTAGGATGATTTTATTTTTAAACCCCACACATGATTTTGGGTATCCAAAAAACTTATGTTTTAAGCTAGTTCATTTATTTTCAGAAATATTATATCTCCTAGCATCAGGTTCTATATCAATGACTTCAACTGTATCTAAATCACTTTTAAAAATAAAAATTGAGTCATCATAATAGCAAAAGGCAAAGTCTATATCAAGAAATAGAGGTTTGCAAGGACATTTAATTTCTTTCAAATTAAAATTTGAATTAAATATATATAGAGATTGGTTTATCATATCAAACTTTTTAGCTATCACAAAAAATTGGTCGTTTGGAAGAGCCATGCAATTTATAATTGTGATATCATGAATTAGGTTTGTTCAAGTATAATCAGCAGTATTGCCCATGGATTTTAATAGATTGCTATAAATTATATTTTTAAAATAAATTTTTGCTTATCAATTGTTTTAGAATGATAAAAGAAAATGAAAAATCTTTATTTATGTGTTGAAAGACTGATAAGATTGAGTCAGTATAAACAATTAATGGGATTATATTTTTCGAGTGCAACTATCTAATACTGTAGGTGAAATATAGAATTTGATAAATTATATCGATGAATGGTATGAGAAATACTATTTCAAGAAATATTTCATATGTATTTTGATTCAATTTCATTTTGGCCAACAGGTTTATCATAAGTTTGACTTATTTTCATTTTAATTATTATCAAGCAATTGCAATAATATCAAGTATGCAATATTGCTTCTAAAATATGCCCTCTAGCCATATAGAAAAATTATTTTCTTATAAAATTTGTCTATCTGAATCTAGCATGCTTAGAATTTACCATAAATTCTTTATTTAATGCTCATCGAGCGTATTTTTGTTCTTTTATGATAGATTGCCAATACTGCTACTTTAATAAGCCATAATATATCTACTTTTTATTTAAATAGCATTATTATAACTAAAATAATACTTATACATTAATTAAAAAATTAAATGAAAATAAATTATCTGAAAGATTTTATTTCTTCAAAACTTTTTCATTCAAACGAGCATTTTTTGTGTCTCCAATTCTTTTAGATTCAAATTTTGCCAACTTAAATTGATACAAATCTGAATTACTAAGACAATAAAAAGCTCCTTTATATCACGCACTCATGCTTTCTGAAGCCCACCAGCTTAGTTCTGTTCTAAATTTATTTACAAAAGTTCATTCTGATAAAGGATCTTCAGTTTGATAAATTTCATACCCTTCAGAATCATTGATCAAATACAGTCTCCCTTGGCTTTTAAGTACCATTTTATGAAAATTTTCCTCATACTCCCTAAAATAATGCTCAGTATAACTATCAGTAATTATATCATATATAATTATTCCAGGAGCTTCTATAGCAATAACAATTTTTTGGTTAAATCCAACACACGACGTAGGAGGCTCTAAAATTGGTGCCAAACTGATTCATTTATTTTGAGAAATAATATATCTTTTGGAACGCACAAGCTCTTCTTCTTCATCTTCAATCAAATCGCAATCATACTCAAAAGTAAAAACCGAGTCATCATAATAGCATGATATGAAATAGCCTGATTCAGAAGGATGATATTCACTTCGAGGAGGTTCTATTGGTTTTAGATTAAATTTTGAGTCTGATATGAATAGGTACTGAAGGGAATTTTTGCCGGATGTATACATTTTTAGCCCAAAAATTTGATTATTGGGAAGTGATATGCAATGCTTGATAGAAACTGGAGCTTTTAATGTCTGATAAAAATCAACAGTAAATTTCTGTAAGTTGATTCGTTGGACTGTTTTTGATTTATTTTGGGGAAGGTTTCATATATATAATGATTCGATTTCATTTTGGTCAATTTTGTTGTCGACTATGCTTTTTAATTTCATTTTATATTTTATTAGGCAAAATTTATATTGATATGAATTAGCTAAAGATTATCTATTATAGTTTTTGATGATAGCATCCTTATAAGATTTCAAAATAGATATTTCTAATTAAATTTATCAATCTTAACATAATAAGATAAAATAAATACTTTATTGTCATCTTATTATATTCTTTTCTATTGATTTGAGCTCTTTAAATGATAAAAATCTGATCCTTGAGAATAATAAAATAAGCCTTTATAATACGCATAAGATGAGGTCAAAAAACTCACCAAAGAAATTCCATTAATATTACAGAGATAATCTCACTCTGCTAAAGGATCCTCAGTGCAGTAAATCTTATTTACACTTGAGAAAATAATTCAATCAAGTTTCCAGAAATTTTATACAAAAAATTGATTTGTTTGTCTGCTAATCTCATTAATAGGGCTACGTAGAGTATATGAATCCAAAATTATATCATATATTCATAACTCATACCAGTTGAATGTAAAAAGTAATTTTTTGATTAAACCCTGTGCATGATAACACGTATTGAAAGGGAAATTTGGCTATGAGTTAATTAAATCCACTTGTTTTCAAAAACTATATATTTTTTTGCGATATGTCATTTATTCAGAAAATGATTTTTTGTAAAGTAAAAATTGAGCCGCCATAGTAGCAAGAGATAAAAGAAGTGAATACTGATGGGGTATATTTTGTTGTTCCAATTGATTTTACATTTAAATTATCATCTGCTATGAATATGTTCCAGGAATTTGATTTTGATTTTTCAGAGGACAACCCAAATAGATGATTATTTGGAAGAGGCATTTGATTTATTACATATAGTGGGGATTCAGCTTGAGGCCAAGACACGTCAACTATAAATGTAATTCTTTCTATTGCTGTCTTTCCAATAACCCACAAATATTTCGATTCAATTTTATTCAAATCCATCTCCTTTTCAGAAATTTCACTTAATTTCATGTTATAATTTTTAAAAATAACCATCCAGAAAACACCATCTATTGTGTGGTTAAGCTACCATTTGCATGATTTCTTCTCCTTTTTTAATCATCCTAAGGATGCATAAGCTTTTGAGTTGAATTTTAAATGATTTCTGGGTTGAATTAATGCTTTTTCCTTCTTCATTCTTGGTGTTTTCGATATTAATTATTTATTTAACTTTATTTTATATTTCAGATTTTGAATCTTATCATATAATTCATTCCCAAAATGTCGATTTTCTAAAACTCTCTTCATCTTAGAGTGGGCTGTTATCATCAGGACTCTTTTGCTATTTTTTGTCACTGATTGGTTCTAGAGAGCCTCAAGATCGCTCACGCAAGGGAAAGAATTAGATATTATGATTTTGATATTGCATATTTTGAGCTTAAATTTATCTATCTATTTCTATAATATAAATGTTAGTGCGCTTCTTGCATGATTCATAAAAATGATATTTCAATTAAATCTATCAATCTTATCATAAATAAGAATTTCGCAGTTAAACTATTTTATTATCTTATTATAGGTATTTCTCTTGATTTAAATTCTTTAAGTGAAAACTCATAAAATGATAAGCCTGTTGCATAATAAAAAGATCCTTTATAATATATATGAGCTGGAAGCAAATCCGCTAAAACATTTTCACCAACATCACAAAGATAATCTCACTCTGCCAAAGGATCCTCAGTGCAATAAACCTCATTTACCTCCTTCGATAACAAAATTCAATATAATTTTCCAGCAATTTTATACAAAATTTGATTTGTATACCTATTAATTTCATTAATCGGGTTGTGGAGAGAGTAATTATCTAAATTTATATCATATATTCATAACTCATTTCAGTTAAATGCAAAAATAATTTTTTGATTAAACCCAATGCATGACCTTGCAGATTGAAAGGGAAATTCTGCCAAATTAATTCACTTATTTTCAGAAATTATATATTTTTTTGCACTGTGTCCTGTTTTATATTTATAAAATAGATAATGATTTTCTTGAAAAGTAAAAATTGAACCGTCATAGTAGCAAGAAATAAAAGATGCACTTCCAGAGGGGGAATATTTTGGTGTTCCAATTGGTTTCATATTTAAATTATCATCTGCTATGAATATGTTTCAGGTATGTGAACTCGGATTTTCAGAGCTCAACCCAAATAGATGATTATTTGGAAGAGGCATTTGATTTATTACATATAGTTGATTTTTAGCTTGAGGCCAAGACATGTCAACTGCAAATACAGAAAGGTTAATTCTTTCTATTATATTTCTTCCAATAACCCACAAATACTCTGATTCAATTTCATCCAAGTCCGCCGCTTTTTCAGAAATTTCGCCTAATTTCATATTTATAAACAATCATTCAACGGGGAATAATTTATATTATTTCAATTATCTATCTTTTTGATTTCTTTGACTTTAATATTCATTGAAAACTCCAATAGTGCTTGACTACTGCAGTTTCAGCTGAAATTCTCCACGATATATCTTTGGAGAATCTTCAATTGAAAGTTGCTTTACTCCAACTGCACTACGGTTGCAGTTTCCTAACGAACGCTTCATATTTTTCATTCTAAAACATCGGCAGCAGTTCAAGTGCTGATTAAGACACCTATTGTGCTTTTTCTTTTGGTTTTCATTATTCCAGTGAAATATTGGCTTTAGGACAGATATTTGGGATGGCTTTTGAGTTGATTTTTGAGCTTTTTTTAGGTTGGTATTTTAGTTGGCTTTTCGGTTGTTATGGGATGATTTTTGGGTTGGTTTTTGATTTTTTTTTAACTACTAGATAGACCTCTTTGCGACTGGGCATCAAATTGTGAAAATTTGGCTCTATTATAATAAAAAGAACCTTTTATAATTAATCAGAAAATTTTGATTTTGATATCTTAGTGTGAATGGATGGAAAATATTTTGGTGTTCCAATTGATTCATATTTAACTTATCATCTGCTATGAATATGTTTCAGGAACCCATATTCAGATTCAATCCAAATAGTTGATTATTTGGGAGAGGCATTTGATTCAGTACATATAATTGATTTTTTAGTTTGAGGCCAAGATATGTCGACTGCAAATGCAGAGAGGTTAATTCTTTCTATCATTTTCCTTCCAATAACTCATAAATATTTCGATTCAATTTATTTACGTCTTCCTTTTTTTAGAAATTTCACCTAATTTCATATTATAAAAATCATAAATAAACAATTAGGCAGAATTGATAATTTAGATTATTATCTGATAAATAATATTTAATTTATTTTTTTGATTTCTCTAACTTTAAATTCTTTCATTGAAAATTCCCATAATGCTTGATCTCTGCAAAAATAAAATGACTCTTCATGATACACTCTCGGTATCGACCACCAAAAGCTCAAATTCTCTTCAAATTCGCATAGAAAAATCCATTCAGATAATGGATCATCCGACGAGTAAACCCTTTTTGTAACGGAAAGCGCAACCAAAAAAATTTTCCCTGAAATTTTATACAAAATTTGGCTTTTTGCATCCAGATTTCTACAAGGAAAATGATGGCTATAAGAATCCAAATTTATATCATATACTCATATGCCAGGCGAGTAAAGTGATATAATAATTTTTTGATTAAATCCAACACAAGAGGTCACACACTGGGAATTTATTCCTGTTAAATTAATTCACCTGTTTTCTTGAATTATATATTTTTTGGCAAGAATGCGTTTGCTGCTATATAAAGCATCCTCAAAATCGTCTTGGAATATAAAAATTGAGTCATCGTAAAAGCAAGACTTGAAATCATGCTTCAGGATTGGAGCTTTTATTGGTTTTATATTGAAATTTTTATCTGCGATGAAGAGATTTTGGGAGGCAGTATCAGTTACTTTAGCATTTCTGCCAAAAATTCAATCGTTTGGAAGGGACATCAGATTCCAAACTGCAAGGGGACAATGAGACAGGGTCCAGGACATATCAACTGCTAGCACAGATAGGTTAACTCTTTCTATTGTGCTATTTTTGATATTCCAGAAATATTTTGAGTCGATTTCGCTCAAGTCTTCGTGCTTTTTAGAAGCTTGGTGTAATTTCATATTTTTTTATTAACTGTTATTTTCCACCTATTTTGAATTGCTTATTATGCCGAACAAAAGTAGGTTATAATAATAGCTTAAAGAAGTTTTGTCTATTTAATTGAGCTAGCAAGTACAAATCAAGCTTTCAAGTAAGGCGAAGTTAGTTTGAATAATTATTATAGTCAATTTTTTTGGAAACTTATTTTTTGGTTATTATAAAACACTTATAAAAAATCAATCTAAAGTAAATTTTAAGATTGTCTTACAATAGGTTTACGTATATAAGAAAATCAGTGAGTTTTTATGATGCATGAATGAATTTCAGGTTTTCAGAACACAAATTCTCATTAAGCACGAATATAAAATTCACTTGATAATGAATTATTTGAAGAATAAACATTGCTTACAACAGAAAGATAAGCAAAATTAATTTTTCCCAAATTATTCATACCTTATAATCTCAAGAATTATTCCTTGAAATAGAAAATATGGGTGAAAAGATGAGTACTAGTACTTATAAGGATTAAAAATGGATGCTCTGCAGATATATCAACAGATATGATAAGATAAAATAAACAATAGAATTTGGGTAAATTTCAATACTATCAATCATGCATTAAGTAGGTACGCTGCTAAATTGATTTTTTTTTGAATTATATATTTTGGCAATAATGCCAACTATTAAACAAATTATCTATATTAGCTTTGCAAACTATAATTAAATAAGAAAAATCATTTATTTTTATTAGTTAAATATTGCATTTTTATGGAGACTTAGGTTAATGTTTTATTCTCATAATATGTTTCATTTGTTTTTGTAAATTGTAAGTCAAGTCAAGGTTTTCACTTTTATTGCATTATTGAAGTTAAGCTATTCATGCAGAGAAATCTATTAATAATAAAAGATTATAAGAACTGTGAGTCTACTAGGATTTCTCTTTGAAATGAAAATGTCACAGTGCAAGGTGCTAAGCCTGTAACTTCTTTTATGCTAAATTTTGCCAAAATTAAATTCATATACAGCTTGATTACTAAAGCAATAAATCGCTTCATTATAGCATGCATGGTTTAAAAGGTTAATGGACTTAAGTTATTTTTAAATTTACACACAAAAGCTCATTCTGACAAATGATCGTAAGTTACATAAATTTCGCTATATTTTAAAAATTTTATCAAATAAAGTTTTCCTTTTTTTTTAAGCATTAAATTTTTGAAAGGCTTTTCAAAATTTCTCAAATTAATTGACTATAAGAATTCAAAATTATATCATAAACAAATACTTCAGAAGAATTCACTGTAATGATAATTTTTTGTTTAATCCCAATGCACGAAATAGGACTTGCAAAGATTCACCATATCAAATCATTCATTTTGAGAAATAATATACCTTTTAGAACATATAAGTTCACTAGAATTTTCCAAAAGCATATTTCGTCATACTCGAAGGTGAATATTGAGTCTTCATAATACCATGATGCAAAATAATTCTTAATTGAAGCATGCATTTTATTATAAGGAGTTTCTATTGATTTGATATCTAAATTTTCATCTGAAATGAATATAGTTTCATATTACATTTTATAAAAGAAATTTGCTTTTTTCTGTACCTTTTAAATGCTATAAATTTTTGATTTCAATTAATATTTTGGACTAATAAATCATTCCAGCTCTTTTTGGTGTTCTCCTCTCTGAATTAAATGAGAGCTTATTATTGATAGCCATTGTCCTTAGCATAAGTGCACTATGGCATGGATAGAAATAATTAATTTCAAAGAGCGAACTGCTTAATATTAAAAACAATTCAGGACTTAAATATTAGCTTTATTATCTTTATTTTTTAATATTATAAGTTAAACTATTAGCTTTAAACCAGAAAATCCAGCCATATATAAATGCTGAGACTTAGCTTTATTGCAAAGAAATTCTCGCGTTCATTTTCAATGCTTACACCTCATTATAGGAAAGAAAAGCTTTTTATTGATGCAAAATTGTCAAGCTGCAAAGATTCAGCTTCATTCCTCAATGACATTGATACATCAAAATTTTCTCTATGAATGCTTTCATATACACTCAAAAAATCGACTGATAAACGAGAAAAGCTTTCTTCAGAAGGATTAAAAAAGCTATATTATATCCAAAATCAAGTTGCCAATAGCTTTGATTTGCTTGATTCTGAAAGTATCGTTAATTTTTGTGAAGGATATGCAAATATTAATTTAGTTACGAAAACAAGTTTATCAAAGGAGCAAAGGAAAATATTGATTAATCGTATAAATGAGCTGATAATCGCTCGCTCTTTTGATAGAAAACAAATTTTATCAATTTATGAAAATTTGATGCCTTGTGGGTTTGGAATAGAAAGAGTAGATAATGAAATAGACAAAATTGTTAATAGTCCACTTACTTTGGAAGAAATTTCACAAATTTTAACTGGGTGCGGAAAGCATATCTATACTTTTAAAAGAAGTTGATTTCATTCTTGCATGAAAACCATCTTTCAACAAAATAATGAAGAGTTTGATCCAAAATATTTAGCAAAAATTTTAGACGCTTTAAGTACCAAATTAAATGTTGTTTTTACAATAAATGATTTATCCAAGTTTATGGAAATAATTGCAGACACCTTATCAAGATGAAAAGAAAATGAATTGCTTTCAGTGATCAAATTTTATAGCTGTCATACATTTTTAAATTTTAACACTTACCTTAAAGCTCTAAGGCGAATTATAAATTTACTCGACGAAAATCAGCCGATAGAATATTTAATTGAATTGGTTTCGCTAATAAAACAAGGAGCCAGACATCTTACTATTGCTGGAGAAATAACGGCGATAAGCTTAAAATTGATTGAAATAAAATTGCCAAAAGCATCATTAGACTACAAATACTTAATAAAACTACTTGATTTTATGAAACCTAATATTGAATACCCTATTGCGCACATATTAGCAAACCAAATAAATAGTGAGCGTTTATTTTGTGAGCAAAGAATGGAAATTTTTCAAAAAGCTTCGTGGATGTGTGTAAAATTTGAAGGAAAACTACTCCCCTTGGCAAATTTATTTTCTGGTATAACCGTTGAAAATATTAAACACCTTAGGCATATGGATGCAAAAATTAATATTCTGTGCAGCATTTTTCATACAAAGAATTATAAGCAAGATCTTGTTCTACTAAAAATTGAAAAAATCCTTATAGAGCAGCTAAAAGAGTGAATTAGTTTAGCCAAAGCCAACATTGATTATTTTTGTGCTTTTCTAAACGACAAAGAATATAGCTCAAAGCTCTCTATAGCCTTAAAACCCTTTCAAGCCACAGCTTTTAATTCAATAAAAACTATGCAAAATAACGATTATAACATTCTTTACTCGATGCTATTTTATGAATCTGATCCCAATGAATGAAAAAGGTTTGTAACCCAAAATAAAAACAGTTTACCTATTGAAGGGATTTTAAAAGCAATAAAATTTTATAATGGGCCTTTTGAAGCAATAATTTATTTGTTACAAACTTATGAGTACGATCTTCATCCATGGTGATTAGGTGAGGCCCTGAAAAGAGTCACCGAAGTGCAAAATATTCAAATTCTTAATGAGTTTTGTCGTATCCTGAACAAAATGGATCCGCAATATTTATTAAAAGAGTCCGGCATTTATTCAAGAGCTGATAAATTTAGATATCTTTTTGAGCGCTCTGACAATAACTTGCTGAGAGATATATTTGCAGGTGCATGCAACTATCTTAAAGATTTACCTCTTGATTCTATTTTCAAGGAAAACAATATCAAAATAATCTGCCTTGCATTGATGTTTGGCGAACTGAAGCAAGAATTAGCTGATCTTGTTATATCTAACAATGCCTATGCAAACAAAACTGAGACAGGAAATATCTTATGTATTTCTTCAATGTGCAGTAATTTAAAGCTAAGAGAAGATATAGTAAAACAAATTTTCAATAATCATATGGATCATGCACGTCTTGCTTACTTACTCGATGGGTATTGAAAACACCCAGAAACTCCTGAAATTGATCAGTATATTATAGATCTTTTAAAGCAAATTGTCCCATATTCAAATAAAAGTGTTTCAAGAATGATTTCAGCAATCAATAAAATTTCAAAAATGAACAAAAATAAGCATTTAAAGCTCTACAATGAGATTCTGGCCTTGACAAAAAATGAAATTATAAGAAAAATCGGAAGAATGGACTTTTCAGATCTTGAAGAGCTGCTATGTTTGGCTTCTGAAGACTTGCTCATGGATCTTGATTATGCTCATACTATATGAAAAAATCAGCAAATTTCTAAATATGAAAACAGTGAATACTCAAGAGAAAAGCTTATTGAAAAAATAAAAACTATAGGGCTATCAAACAGCAAAGCAGTTTTATCTATTTGTAATAAACAAGAGAAATTCAGCCTAGCTTATTTGTCAGAAACTATTTCATGCTTGGCAGAGCTCAGATTTGAAAAAGAAGAATGAGCAATCGCCATGGCAAATAAGCTCATAAAGTATGTGGAAGATAATAAAATCTGTTTTGAAAATGACATAGAACATACAAATTGAATATATGGACTGGTTAAATTTAAAGCAGATAAATCAGCTGTTATTAGACATTTGGAAAATAAAAAATATTTTGATTGTGAAATTCCTACCTTTAAACACTTTTTACTTGAAAATTACTTTAGCATGAACTCAGACTACAAGGGGTGATGATTTCTTGAGCGAACCACTTATAAATATTTGAGACATTTTGACTATTTTAAGCATTTTGGAATCGAGAAGCCACTCATCAGTCGTATTGAATCGTTATTTAATAAAGCAAATATTGAAGTCAAGCCTGGGTCATTTATTGATAACATTTGGATTCCTTTTTACATTCCAAATAAAAAAGCAGCTTTATGGCCTGTGACGAATTCCATACTTCTTTATCATTCTAATAAGGTAAGAGGAGAATTTTTTATGCACCGTGAACAGATGCTTGAAAAGCTCGAAAACTTGACTATTCTTGATAAACATGAGACTAATGAGATAGAGAAAATAGACATAAAACAACTACTTGAGGCTTAAGATTAATGATAATAAAAATCTTATATCAGAGAATTATAAATTCAGTCCATATTCAAATTTTTCTACTTTAATTAAATTTATTAAATTTTATATTAAATATCCTTATATCTTTATTGCTTTTGTTTTAAATTTAGTAAGTGAAAATTTATATAAGCATGAGCCTCTAAGATAGTAAATCGAGCCTTCATAATAAAAGCGAGGAATAAACTCTTGGCTAAGAAATTGGTCTTTAAATTCACAATGAAATTTTCACTCTGAGAAAGTATCATCACAAGAATAAACTTTGTTAACATTTGAAAGAATTATCAAATAAAGTCTACCAGAAAATTTAATTACTGCTTGTCGTAAATAATTATTAGAGTCACTAATTGGCAAATAGTGGCTATAAGAATTCAGATACATATCATATACTCATATTCCTGGCATATGCCCAACAATAACAATTTTTTGCTTAAATCCGGTACAAGAAATTGGAAATTCAAAAGGAAGGGCTGATATAAAAATCCACTTATTTTGCGAAATTAAATATCTTTTAGCATTTAAAGTTATATCAGATTGTTTTATCATGTCAAATTGGCTTTCAAAAATAAAAATTGATTCATCATAAAAACAAGAGACAAAATAATTACGAATGATAGGATGCTTTATAGGAGTTTCTATTGGTTTGATATTAAGGTTATAATCAGAAATAAATAGATAGTGAAGGCTTTCATCTGTTCTTTCGATTTTCATTCCAAAAATTTTATTATCGGGCAGAGCAATACAGTATCTGATTAGAATAGGATTCGACAAAGATATTTTAGGATAATAGTAGTCAAATGTAGACAAGTTAATTCGATGAACAGGTCGTGATGAATTCAAATTGGTTAAAATTTCATAGAAATTTTGATTCAGTGTCAGATTGATCAAGCTTTTTATCAATTATTTGATGTAATCTCATTTTTATCATAAAAATATTCGATATTTAAAAATATTTATATTTTTACATAGATTAATAAAATAATATATCAGGTCAAAAAACAAATATAACTGGTTAACGCTTAATAGTTACTACTGCTTTTAATTGAAGTGTTTTAATCGAAAATTCATATAAAGTTCTTTCCCTAAAATAAAAAATTGATCCTTTAAAATACACATGAGGATAAGAATAAAAATCAAAAAGCTTCTCATTTAAACTGCCAATCCAAGTT
The DNA here is from genome assembly GCA_949751825.1 of Blepharisma undulans. Classification (NCBI taxonomy): domain Eukaryota; phylum Ciliophora; class Heterotrichea; order Heterotrichida; family Blepharismidae; genus Blepharisma; species Blepharisma undulans. Next base: position 17,679 of record CATKHM010000471.1, read on the forward strand.
CACTTTTCAAAAGGATTCTCACAGGCTTAAAATTCTGTCATTCGTGATAAAATCATTAAATAAATTTTCCCTGTATGTTTTATCATTATTTGTTCTCTACTATAAATAAAATCGAATGGAAAATGAATACTATAAGAATCCAAAATAATATCATATACTCATATAATGCAGTTTTCTCCAAAAATAACAATTTTTTGGTTGAATCCTGTGCATGAGCTTGGATTTAAACGGGAAGGTAAATTAGCCAATTTAATTCATCTATTTTTTGAAATAAAATATCTTTTAGCAAGCCTCCTTGAATTAACAATAAAAATTGAGCCATCATAATAGCAGGAGGTAAATGAGAATGAATCATCAACTTGCTCTTCATTGACATCTATTATCTTTATGTTGAAATTTTCATCTGATATGAATAGGTATGAAAAATTTCGGTCTTTTATGATATATCTGCCAAAAAATTGATTATTAGGCATAGTGTTGTAATGGGTAATAAAAATTTTGAATATTTGAGCATCTGCAAAAGAAGGGTGTTAGGGTGTTAGGGTGTTAGGGTGTTAGGGTGTTAGGGTGTTAGGGTGAGAGGGGGAGAGCGTGGTAGGGGGATAGGGTGTG